>LIEC01010430.1:26769-39794 GCA_001925005.1 Drosera capensis | reverse complement strand
GTTTTTTTTTTTTTTTTTTTTTTTTTGGTTTTAGAATTATTATTTAAGGTTCTTATTCTCTTAAGCGTCGGGGATTTTTTTTCTTTTTTCTTTTTTGAATTGGAGAGTTCCAAAACCCTTCTTGAGAAAGAAAGACGTGAAGCCTTTGATTATTTTACTTCGTTTGATTCGATTATCCGATTTCCGTTGTGCTTCTCTGCCATCATTTAGTATCAGAGCTAGCCGGTCGTTGGGGACGCGAACGTGGATGAAGGCATCGTGGTGGTCGTGGGAACGACCCTGAAGAAGACGAGAAGCTGCGTCAACGAAAACGTGACCTACGGGACATCGAGTTGGTAAAGAACCAAAGACGAATATAGGATCTAGAGTGACAACTTGCGGAGGCGAGGTTGAATACTCGATTCGAAGATAAACTGGAGGAATCAAAGACTAAATCCTGGGATGAAGATCACGAGGAGGACGTGAATTTGTTTGAGTTTCCAAACTGGGGTCGACGACGAGGAGCACAACCTAGGGATCAAGTCCCTATTCAAATTGGTCACTTGATGCCGAAGGCTAGTCTAGTTGGGCTCGACAGCACTACACCGGCCTTTTAGTCGTGGCGTGACATGTTAAGCTCACTCACTCTTAAAGTTGACATCTTCCGCTCTCGTTCAAAGATATAAAATACCGTAATATATAGAAGTCTGGTGCACTACACTGTACTCCTGGTGCATTGCACAATAGTCAAACTGGAGTGCATCAGGAGCATGATGCAGTGCAGTTCGAGCTTGTTTTTATGCATTATGTGAAGGAGATCACCAATAATTATTTGTCTTTTTATTAAATCTTTGAGTTCTAATTCAAAATTAATTGATAATAAATTAAGTGGATTAGGATCTAGGAAGGACTAAATCCAGAGAAAAAAAAACTAATTTCAGAACATTTCTGTTTTAGAATGAAAAATAAACTTATCAAAAAAGAAAAAATTGTTCAGCAATTAATCATTTTTGTTTTAGATTTAGTCCAACCCTTAGGATCTATATATATGTGATTTTGTTGATTTTTCAAATTCTAATATGAGTAGAGTTCTCTTAGCATCTCGTTCTAGTTTGATTGTTGATCTTCTTCTCTTTTGATAATTTGCCCTGCATTTCGGTGCGTAATGTTGATAATCTACTTGCATTATTCTGACTGTTGTCAGCTCAAGGGGCATGAATAATATAGGTGTACCTTCTATTGTTGGTTTATTGCATCATCTAGGTGATCTGTACATGTTAACAAGATATTGAATTCATAATCTTAGTGTTAATTCGTTTTTTCAGGTTGCCAGTTTAGGGGCTTACCTTCTGTCACGGGACATCCTGACAATGTCATTTGCGCCCAAGGACACGCATGAAGCTCAGGTGCAGTTTGCCCTCGAGCGTGGGGTTCCTGCCATGATCGGTGTCCTTGCTTCCAAGCGTCTTCCTTACCCTTCGAGAGCGTTCGACATGGCTCATTGCTCCCGCTGCCTTATTCCTTGGGGCCAGTATGGTAACCATCCTCAGTCCATTTGTCATGTATAGTCAACTTATCACTCATTTCTATAATGTGTGAATGTGAATTACTTATATCTCCTGATACTGAAGTGCATATATGAACCTTGACCGTAAAAATGATGCCTGAATGTTGAAACAATCGAACTATCATTATAATCTTGTTCACTCTTACATAAACTTATCCCGAGTCTCGATTTTTGATTGACCAGATGGCCTATACTTGATCGAGGTTGACCGACTTTTACGTCCTGGCGGGTACTGGGTCCTCTCGGGTCCACCTATAAACTGGCAGAGCCACTGGCAGGGTTGGGCGAGAACTAAAGAGGATCTGGAATCAGAGCAGACCACAATCGAATCAGTCGCGAAGAGCCTTTGCTGGAAGAAGATAAAACAGAAGGGTGATATTGCTATTTGGCAGAAACCCACGAACCATATTCACTGCAAGAAAATCAGAAGGGTGTTCAAGAATCCGAACTTCTGCAACGCGCAGGATCCTGACAATGCTTGGTATACCGAGATGGAGACTTGTTTAACTCCCCTCCCTGAGGTCTCCAACATATCCGAAACTGCTGGTGGGCAGCTTGCGAGATGGCCGGAGAGACTGACTGCCATCCCGCCTAGGATAAGTAGCGGAAGTGTGGAAGGTGTAACCGCGGAGATCTTTCAGCAGGACATTGAGACGTGGAAGAAGAGAATATCATACTATAAGTCCTTGAACAATGAGCTGGCTCAGCCAGGGAGGTACCGCAATTTCCTCGACATGAATGCCTACTTGGGAGGCTTTGCTGCTGCACTAGTTGAGGATCCTGTATGGGTAATGAATGTCATGCCCGTTGAGGCCAAGGTGAATACCCTTGGTGTCATATACGAGCGAGGGCTCATCGGGATTTATCACAGTTGGTATGCTTTTCAGTTCATGACTCTGATTAAGAACAGTCTTAAATGTTTTCTCAGTCTGAAACCTTTCTTTCTTCTTGTTCTGTTGATCACTTGAAGGTGCGAGGCCATGTCTACTTATCCAAGAACTTACGACTTCATTCATGCCGATTCAGTTTTGAGTCTATATGATGGAAGGTAATTCACAGACACTAGAGCTATATTTCACCTTGCAGAAGATCCTGCACTTCATTCTGGATCTGTCTTTGATATATATGCACTGCCTATTTCCAAAGGTCTAACAACTATAGCTTAGCATGGATACTTAGTTCAGCTCATGTCTGATTTAGCTTGTTCTCCTCGTAAACTGATGCTATATAGTGGAATGCCAAATACAATCTCTTTTGTGCACTCTTGTTAAAAATTTTTTATGTGATTGATGGATGATACTTTTCATGTGAGTTGGAGATAACTACTCAACATCAACCAATCACATAGAGAGTTTTCGAGAAGAGCATACTGAAGAGAGTGCATTTAGAATTTCTCATGCTATGAAGTAGATAACTAATGACCTCAATTTGTGAGGTTATTACATCCATTAAGATTGGGATACAACTTAATACCTATGATTCAAGCAACATACTGCTCAACTTTAAACACTATTTACCAGTAACTCGATGCTTGTCGCAGGTGCGAGATGCAAGACATCCTGCTCGAGATGGACAGGGTACTACGGCCAGAAGGGTGCGTGATATTCGTAGACGACGTAGATGTTTTGGTGAAGGTGAAGAACAACATAGACGGTTTGCGATGGGATAGCAGATTGTTTGATCATGAGAAGGGCCCTCTTCACAGGGAGAAGCTCTTGGTTGCTGTCAAGCAATATTGGACTGCCCCGGCACCTGCTCAAGCAAGCTGAAAACTATTTTTTCCAACAATAACAAATTAATAAGCCAATTTTTTTTTATTTTTGATCAGATTGTAACTAATTAGCTACAAAAAGAGGGTTATTATAGGAAAACATTGGATTGGATTGGTTCTTTTTTAATCTTTTTTGGCTCATAGCTCATAGGACATTTTGGTACATATATGTGGCCGCGGCCCAATCATCCCAGGATCAACGTGTTAGGATTCAGGGGAGAAAACCACGTCCTCATCAGACCGCCTAAGTTGATGGGTTATGAGTTCCTTCATATATATATTCTACTCTTTCTGTTTCTCCATGGTCGATGTGGGTAAACCTGATCCTCTCCACAGATCGGACAAGATATGGAATTTTTACGCTGATTTGTATGCGCTAGCCACCGTGTACTGCCCTAATGACGAGAAAGTCCAGAAAACATGGTCTTCCTTCTTCGACTGTAACGCAGAGGTCACCCATCCCAACATTACTCCACGTCAAGCACGCTTAACTGTGGAGTTTTAATGTGATGGGCTACCGAGAAGAAAGATGCACATCAAACCAGTTAAGTATTTCCTTGGGGTATTACATAAAAAATAATTTCATGATTAACAGGATTCGATTCTGCGCGGGCAAGAGGCCACATGATTTCTAGTCCTCCCCGATAACCACTCGGACACGACCACCAGGGAAATTTTCTGTATCTCTGGGCCAAATAAATTGAAAATCAGGTCCATTTTTCATGTGCACGACTCATGATTTGTTAGCAACTCCACCTTGGAGTTGGGGGGAAAGGGTTTCGATGTAGAATTTTCATTGTACATGTACAGGCCAGGGACCCAGTTGACCTCCAATATTCGAATCTTCTTTCCTGATCCAACCCTCCAACACAATGCCAGACTTACTAGCGATTTTGATTCCATGAGGCTTTTCCACAAGTACGTGGGATTATGGGCACTCGAAGCCTCCAAGACGGTTGTTCTGGGGAAATATCGAGCCTTGAAAACCTGGGTTGCTAGAGAATGAAGGTTCCATAAGATGCACCAAACCTGTTCTCCAAGCAACGCATCATTGAAATACCCGAATTCACGAAATCCAAGGCCTCCCTCCGCCTTTGTTGTGCATAGATCAGACTTCCCATAGAAAACTGTAATGCCTCGTCTTTCCTAAACCTGCCACAGAAAATCACGTGAAATCACTGTCGTTGAGATCCCACGACCCCAGCGAGGCTTAAACAACTAATGAGATTTATGCTTAAGAAACAAATTGAACTATCATTAGTAGTAACCGTCTCAATCATTCAACTTATAAAAAATTAAATTACAATAATCTTTCTAACCTAAATTAAAGTGACAGTTTTACAAAAGTAGGTGAAATTGTACATGTATGTATCCTCGTTTTCTAATTCGTCTCATTGTTATTTATTATATCTGAAAAGAAAAAAAAGAAAAATAAGTAACCGTGAATTAAAACAGTTCAATAACGTGCGGTACTTTTTCCCAGGGGATTTACGAGAGTGAGAACAGAAGAAAAAAATGTTAAGTTAGATCTTTTATATCCAACACACTAGATTTAGCACACCAGTTAAAAAGAGCATAACAGTCTCTAAAACTAGCACACAAAACTACTAGTCAGCCATAAACCCAGCACACTGCTCGTAGCACCATTCTCATGTATAAGCATGATCTCATTCCCATTTTAATGGGCTTCCCATTATGGAGGTTATTAGTAAACACCTATACTGGTCGCACTTCATTTCCCTTTAAATTTTTTCCCACGTATCCTTCTTGTTGACCTTCTTATCTTGGTATAAACATATCATAGCACTTCCCTTCTTCTTTCACTTTTAATCACACTCCTCCCCATTCTTTCCTCTTATTTGAGTTAAACTCTCCTCCCTTTACATTTCACTTTCCTACATACACTAACAAAGACGCATGAGTCCATGTCCAAGAAAACACACCCTTTAATCTTTTCCCTTATCTTATTTCCCTTCCCTTCTCCTTTATTAATTAATTTCTTTATTTGATATTCCTCCCCCACAACTCCTCTTCTTCTTTCTCTGATCACCAGCAAAGACAGGATTTTGCCTTGCATTGTTGGTTTAGGATCGTGTGGCGAGGTAAGAGATTTGGTGGGAAAACTCCCCGTTTTTTTATTATCGTTTTATTGCTAAGATACATATCTAAGCTTACAAACCAAACTATTTATAAGGAATGAATCAAGCTTTGCAACACACGTTTTTGTAAAAAAACATGGAGATGAACCGTGGCCGATGGACGGTGTTACTATGCACAAGTACACGCGTGTTTTTACTCCATGTCAAGGTTATGGCCAACGTGCCTTACGAAGGGTTGACATAATAAATGATGCTAACCTCATCCCGATCGACGCCTTGGCATCTCCTTTGTCCCATAAGCAAGGAGACATGAGGAGACTAACGTTGGGTCAAGGGAATGCAAGGACAATGACTTTCAACATGACGACAACAATATCAACTAGCACAAACTCCTTAACTATGCTTGCTTACCCACTATGTCCGATTTTGTGAAGCGAAGGAAAGACGATGACGAGCTCAATAGTCCCAGCCTGTTGTACCCGTGACTTGAAAGAGAACAATGAAAGCGAAGCGAAATGAGATAGGGACAAAATTCGATCATGGGGATCGTCTTCACCCTCTTGTCAATAACAATGCGGTTGGAGGGTGTTGACGCTGCTAGTGACGACGACGAGGTGATGGTAGCAATCTCTATAACAATCCACTCCTTTCGATATACAACTAAATCTTATATACTATTATTTGTAAACTCACAAATAAAAAAGATATACACCACCAAATCTCATATTCGGCCCAAACCTCTTGTTGCAGGATAACCGAACACTTTTTCCGGGTTTCATGTTTTCGTGCAGCGGCCCGTACCCGGGCGCTTTGAATCTTCTCCTGCGTCTGCCATCCGACTTCGAAATACTTTGTCACCTAACTCCTTTAGGACGATTTCAACACGAATATTATCTAATATTACAACAGAACACATGAAAATGTAAGATGTTTAGGTTTGTTGATTGTAACTATGGTGTTTGGAATGATTCGAGGTATGGTAATGACGTTAGGAGACGAAGGTGCGTGAGGGAGATCTGGTTTGTTATGGGCGATTATTGCAGAGGTGTATACGTGTTGGAGGGAAGGTTGGATGAGGATGGACTGTTACTAGTTGAGGAGTATGTGGATCAGGCTGGATATCTTTTGGGCTACTGAATTGGGCCGTGGGACTTTCCCTTATGGACTGGGCTTCCTTGTGTTAAGCTGGGAATTCTGCAACCATTGATGAGGAGTTGATCAGACGGTGCCTGTGATCTGGGTTGTTGTTGGTTAGTGGAGTATAAATAGTTATTAATGGGAGCTTGTTAGTTCAGTTCTTGTTTTTGTTTGTTGGGAGATTCTTCCTCTTATGTTATTCTGTAGTTGAAGACGAGTCGTATGGTTATGTTCATATATCGTTTATAAGATCGGAGGTTGTGTCTTGGCTGAGGAGTTTGTAATTGAATTCGACTTGGTTTTAACCCATTAAAGATTGGTGATTGGTTTTGGGTTAAGCCCCCGATGTTATGAGTTCTTGTATTAGTTGTTTAGTTTATAGTAAACATATGTTCAATAATGTGAGGACAAAAAATATCTTTCATCAATGATTTAATTGGGTTAATTTCAAATACACATCATTGAAATCTAAAAATAAGATCAAAATCAAAAAATATATCATTGTCACGAAATCAATAATATTATATACAAAAATACTGTAAAACGTTGTAAAAAAATTCTAATTTAATCAAACTTAAAAGAAATGAAGAATATCATATCCATGCATATAATATATAATTGCCTTGACCAAAACCTTTGAGAACCAAACCGTTACCCTTAAGTTCTAACCCCAAGTCCAAACCTCACCCCCAAATCAAAACCCTAACCCCTCGCCGGCGGAAACCACCGCCGATGGATAACGACGACGACACATCAATAATCCCAATGCTCGACGACGACACCACACCAAACCACAAACACGACCGTCCCCACACTTCCCCCGACCAGTTCGACATCGAAGCCTGCGCGTCCCTCTACACCGGCCGCACCAAAATTGTCCGATTGATGTTCATCGCGGACCGGTGCGAAGCGACGAGAGCCGAGGCGCTGAGGATGGCGTACGAGGAGATAATTAAGGGAGAGGATACGGTGTTGTATAGGGAAATCGTGGGGAAGATTGGGGGAGGGGAAGGGAGGGAGGGGAGGGAGTGGGTGGAGGAGGTGGAGAGGAAGGCGGAAGTACGGAAGGAGAAGTTGGAGATCGAGTTGAATGCGTATCGGGTGAGGAGGAGGGGAGGGGTTGGGGATTGAGGGGGTTTTGTTATGGATTTGCTGATTGATTGATAGATCATCTGTTTTGTTGATCTGTACTGTTATCTTTTGATGCTTGTTTTTTGTTACTTGTTTGCAAATGATATGGTGCACAGTAGAATTCAACGTACGGAAGAGCGAAATATTTTCACAGTGACAATGCAGGTGCCAGGACTTACTACGTCTAGAATTTCCTGTACTGGGATGATTCATTACATGTAGCTTATTAGGTTTGGATGACGTATTGCCGGTGGTATTTTATTATTTTTTTTGGCCAAATTAGGCGAAACTGGGAGAGCTCCATGGTAAAATATGATGATTTTGGAAGATCGGGCAGTAGGAGGAAGATTGAATTGGCACTTGAGCGGTATGATCGTAACTATGATAATGAGATCATGGTGAGAAATTATGAAGGATACTTTGCAGGTAGCACTAACACTATCTGTGTAAAGAAATCTGAACCATGAAGTTGGTCCATCATCTCAAGCTTGTTGTTTCATACATTGGTGTACGCTGGCTATGTAATGTTTCCTATTTTACCCATTGCACATTCACATGCACCAAGGGGCTAGAAGCTTTTTCCCCAACAAAGAAGCTTGTATGAAAGAGAACAATGAGCGCCAATGGAGGAGTTTTAGTGATTTCCATGGTGCTGATGATTTTATGTTTGATTGTGTAGAGCGCTGAGAACTAAGAAGTTCTTCTATGCGCTGGCTGTGAGTACTGTTGGTGCATATTGCGAGTAGATTATGTTCAGTAATATTATTAATTATTGGAAAGAGAAGATGATGTCTGATTATGGTCAGTAATATTACAGAAAAATAAGTTGTTACAAAGTGATACTTTCAGAGCGGGGTTATGGGGGAGAGTGCCTAATGGAGTGTGTATAACCAGCTTTTTCCCATTTAAGTTAGTGTGGGGGTAGGTTGAAGGCTCATCCAAAGGGACATAATCTAGCTCTCTAATGTGTGGTGTGTCATCATATGCTTGTTTGATTTTCGAAGCCCATATATGTGAATTATTGAGCAAGAAGATGGTTAGTTTCTTCTGAAGTTTTTTAGCTTGCTCATGTACAGCTTCTGAATGCTCTGAATTTATAGATTCTCACATTGTTGCTCCTTTCTTTGTGCAGACAAACTTGATTAAAGAAAGCATAAGAATGGGGTACAATGATTTTGGAGAGTTCTATTATGCTCACGGATTACTTGGAGATGCATTTAAGAGCTTCATTCGTGCTCGTGACTACTGTACCACAGCCAAGCACATAATCCACATGTGCTTGAATGCTATTCTTGTGAGCATTGAGATGGGCCAGTTTACACATGTTGCAAACTATGTCGCGAAAGCAGAAACCACTTCCGAGGCCTTGGAACCTGTTACTGCTGCTAAACTCAAGTGTGCTGCGGGGCTGGCTAACCTGGAAACCAAGAAGTACAGACTTGCTGCTCGAAAGGTTTCTTTTCTGGAAGTTTTAGTCCCTGTTCTCCTGATTCTTTACGCGACTCAGTGTTTGCATGCTCGGCTGTTTCTTGAGCATTATGTTCTGATCATGTTTATTAGCCAATTCTCAGTATGATTTTGCTTTACCGACTGATATGGTTTTCTTGAGCATTATGTTGTGACAACTATACTTGGCATGGTTTACTCCCCGAGTGTACCTACTGATATGGTTTTCTTGCTGTGTTCTAGTTTTTGGATGTCGGACCTGAGCTCGGAAACAACTACTCAGAAGTGATTGCTCCACAAGATGTAGCTACATATGGTGGACTCTGTGCTCTCGCCAGTTTCGACCGGATGGAACTCAAGGCATATACCTGCTGCTTCTCCTTTTTGACAATTTTTATTTACAAATTAATTATTGAAGCAATTCATTCTTTATCTGGATAAATAATTATCTTTTCCTTTGTGCAGAACAAAGTCATCGACAACGTGAACTTCAGGAATTTTCTAGAGTTGGTACCAGAAATGAGAGAGCTGGTCAATGATTTCTATTCAAGGTCTGTTAAAAAATCGTTTGAAGTTATAGAGTACCGTCAATTCACTGAATTAGCATGCTCTGACCCAATATTCTCATTCATCTTTTGATATGATATCGGTTATCTATAGTCAATTCAGCGTTGTTTTACCTCATATCTGTGTCTTTGTTTATCTGCATTCTTTGCCCGAGTGGAGATATTCCTTGTAGTGAACCACTTTGTTGTTTGTTGCCAGTCGTTATGCATCTTGCCTTGACTACCTTGAGAAACTTAAGGCAAACCTGTTGCTAGATATCCATCTGCATGACCATGTGGAGACCCTCTACAATGATATCCGGCATAAGGCTCTGATCCAATATACTCTCCCCTTTGTATCAGTCGAATTGCACATGATGGCTAATGCTTTCAAAACTGATGTTGCCGGTCTGGAAAAAGAACTCGAGGCCTTGATCACCAATGACCAAATCCAGGTACTTTGTCCTTTTTAACTCTCGTGCTCAATAAATCATTTTCTTTTTAATCAGTAAAGTTGAGCTTGTCATTTACTCATCTGTGTTATCAGTATCCTCGCTACAATACTTTAAAGTGGTGCTTGCATTTAATTTAGGTGTACATGTTTGTATAGTGATTGCTCCATTCTTTCTTTGTTTGTTTGACTGTCTTGTTGTAATTTTATGCAAATAATGAACTCTTATCTAATCAGAAATTTCCTGAAATGACATTTAGGAATACTCTTACATGATGTACAGTTAATTTTAGAAATATCTGAGAAAAAGCACTAGAATCGTGCAGATGAGGTGCATGTGTTTTGTAGTGTTTTCATCAACGTTGGGAATATGCTTGCACTTAGCTTCCTGAAGCTAAATACTGCTTTGCGCAAAAATAAAAATAAAAATTGTCATACTTTCGAGTTTGAGTAGTGTTGTTTCCATTAATAACTGTGCGTCAGCACCTAGCTTCCTGACGCTAAATATCTATTGGACCTCTAACCTCTTATTAGGATGTGAAATCGGGTGAAGCTCTCTTTCTGACTGTCAAAGAGGGTTTTAAAAAAAGAAAGATGGCTCTCCAATCTGAAAATATGAGAATTTAATTGCCATGCTTGACATTCCTCCGGTAAATTTGGAGAGAGGAAGAAGAGGATAATGGAAGAACAGGGATGCCTTGAATATTATGCTGATTTGGCTTACTCGTGAACCAAGTAAATACTGAGTAGTACCATACTATGATGATATTGATGCATGGGGGTGATGTATCATACTGACTATTGTTCGATATTGCTTGCAACAATGTCTCTGACCAAGTTCTCCATTATGCTTATGTAGGCTTGGATCGACTCTCACAACAAAATTCTCTATGCACGGCATGCAGATCAGAGAAACACAACGTTCCAACGTGTCCTGCAAACTGGTGGAGAATTCGATCGTGATGTTAGGGCAATGCTGCTGAGGGCAAACATCTTGAAGCATGAATACAATCACAGGCAGTTGAGGAAGCCATGATGCTCTCGGGGCTTCTTTTCGAGGGGTGGATATGATGAAAGTGTTGTGTGGGAAGAGATGGCATCTAATTTATACTTAGTGGAAGGATCCGTCATCTCTGGGGAGGTCTTTTGTGCTTTACTAGGTTTTTAATTAGTGCAACTTCCTCGTGGTTTTAGTACAAACTGTGGATCGATTTTATGATATGTATCCATTTAATGGAAGTATATGTTTAGTGCATTTTAGGTATTTGAATCGGCAACTTCTGTGTTCATATTTGGTTTGCATCATGAAAGGTTTCATGATCATGTGGTTGCTTTTGTTCTTGTTTGTTCTCGTCTGTGTACACGACTATGTGCAAGATGACTCGGCATACGCCGAATCCTTGTGCACTTTTGAGTCGTCGTTGAGATCGACAATCCGCTCACTGATGTTCATCTTGGAGCTAAAATAGCCAACATAGGCCGTTTTTTAGTGTTATCGGGAATAAAGACCACTCATTATTTGGAACATGGGACTGTCTACTAGATCGAAGCAAAGATGGGGTCGGCTTTGATCTGAAAAGCTTCATTTGAGGTGTTGGAAGCTTTGATCTGGTTGGTTGAAAAAGCATTCTGCAGTTGCTTCATGACCAACAATTAGGTAGAGAAGCAGCTATGACACAGATTGGGTTGAAACCACACTAATTCTTTGAGCCAAGCACTGTCGTTGAGATCATCTAGTTTGTGCTCTTCAAGTTTTCTTGCTAAAATATTGTTCCATAGAACATAATAATAGGTTTATGATCCATGTCGAACGCTGGAAATCCATCCAACGGATGCAGGCATGCGTACAACACGAGGACGAATAACTTTTCAATTTTGGAATCTAACGTCCGGTCATACAGCATGAGCACGGATGTTACGTTGGATATCAAAAGAGTTGGAGATCTTTGATGAAATTATTTGATCGATGGATCGAAAATTTTCTTATAGATTGCCTATTTTTTTCGAGACCGGTCGTTAATCTGCCCGTCAACTTTCCTTATATGTTAGTCTTATCTTTGCATCCGAAAATAATTTCCTATATTAACAAATAGACCGAAGGTAATGATTAAACACTGCATTCCACTATTATTAAACATAAACCCATCCATTTCAATCATCTTTTGATTACTCAGTATCCCCCTAATCTCCACACTAATCTCGTCACTTATCATCATCACCGACCACAAAGACAACAACAAAAACACCAACCCATTTGGCCATTTCACCCCCTCTCTCTCCCCTTCCTCTCCCATTTCCCCCAAATCCCCACAAACCCAAACCCTGATCCCCAAGTCCCCCAAAAATTCAAGATGAAATCCCCCTCAAATCCCTAATCCAAACCCAACCCATTTCAATTCACCCCAAATCCCCAAATGGGTCACCTCAGTCTCCCCTTTACCACATCATCCAAGCACCATCACAGATCCCCAAAGCGATTCCACCTGCTGGATCTAATCACGTTCTTCTTCTTCTTCATCGTCATCGTCTTCTTCCTCCTAGTATTCACTCCCCTCGGCGACTCCCTCGCCGCTTCTGGCCGCCAGTCCCTGCTCGAAGACCCGCGCCAGAGGCAGAAGCTGGTGGAGTCTGTGATGGTGGGGAAGGGTGGGAGGGAGGGGAAAGGGACTGTGATCGAGGTGTGCGGGGCGGAGTATGTGGATTATATGCCGTGCGAGGATCCGAAAAGGAATAGCGGGTTTAGTAGGGAGATGAATTATTATAGGGAACGGCATTGTCCGAGGGCCGAGGAAATGCAGTTGTGTTTGGTTCCGAGTCCGAAGGGGTATAAGGTGCCGGTTCAGTGGCCCGAGAGCTTGCACAAGGTGTGTGTGTTGTTGGGGGGGGGGGGGGGGGGGGG
>LIEC01010430.1:0-21826 GCA_001925005.1 Drosera capensis | reverse complement strand
AAAAAAATTAAAACCATATTAAAACAATATCAATCGTTAAAAAAAATTAATAAAAATAATCCCATTAAACAAAGCTCGATTAAAAAACTACAAATTCATGTCTCATCGACTTTAACTGAATCTCATAAATTCATGGTCGAGATCGGTGCTGTGAATTCATCGTTATTCATTAGTCTGTATTCGATTTCAATGTACCGTACTCGATTTCAATGTACTTAGATTTTGTAATTGTAAATTACGATTGCTTAATTATATAGTGATCAGGTCATTGTGGAAGTGTCGTGCGATTCAGATTAAGCCACAAGTAAATCGAGACTTGTTTATAGGTGACGTACCATTGAGAAATCAGTTCCGGTGGCTGAATCTTATCAGTCGTTTATTGATCAATAACTTATCCTGCTCTGCGTGACGTAAAAACTGCAGAGTACAAGTTTTTATGTTTACGCATGACTAATTATTTTATCGGAAATATGTGGTTGCTTCAGCAACAGTTATAAGGATGGTAGTCGTAGACAGTATTTGTCTTCTGATGTATTGCGGTTTGAGAATGATATACAGTAATTTAGTATACAGTATTTTGTTGAAAAAACGTTATAAACGACTATCAAACTATTGTATTCCAGAAGTACAATACTATTTTATTCAATTGTCATTGAACACGGTCGTGTTCCTTAGATAATACTTAGAATAACTTAGATACTTGAAGTTCATGGAATAATTATATCTCATGAGTTTGAGTATATTTATGATCTTCTTACAACAAGAGCTAGGTTCAGTCCATTAAATGGCATTTATGTTACATATGTATCTTCTTATCTAGCAGCAGCCATTTAAGTTCATAATTGTGCAAGTTTGATCATACTTGCTATTTTCTTGGAAGACTTTTGATCATACTATTGGGAATTTCATTGCAAGTGCCAATAATTTTACTCTCATTCTTGACACAATCATGGTGTTATTTCTAGTTGTCAACGTATAGGAAATTTATGTACATTTTTGCTTTCCTTTTATAGATCAACATTTTGACATTTAAACTGAATTAATTTGAGGAATGCATTTTTTTTAAGTTCACAAACCATGTCTTCGAAAAAATGTAGTATTCAATTCAATGCATTTGATCCTGATCAACATTCAACAAGTTTGTTGTTACTCGACTCAATCATATATACTAACTACACATATGCATTGGTTCAATTGATTTAAATGTTCAACTTGTCATTTATGATGTCACAATCTGTTTAACTTTCATCTTTTACCAGTTGCTTAGTGATCCCTATTTAGCTGAAGATGAACTTTCTGGCATATTTACCTGAAGATGATTTTTAGCATATTGTTCATCTCAGAAAATGTCAGTTTCGCTCTAAAAAGTAGACTCATTATCGGCCCTTCACTATTTTCCATTAAGTAACTTTTGCAATGTTGTTGGAGACATTTGTAATTATTTCTTTGTCATGATCATTTGTTTCAAGGGCTTTTCCTACCCATACAATGTATCTTCATTGAACAACCACTTATTATCTTGCATAATTACAACTATAGCTAACTAATGTTGGGAATCTTGGCAATAAACTATACACCATTATATGGTCAAAGTTGTAGATGGAAAAAAAAGAACAAGTTCGTACCCTATGAGATACAATTATAAGTCCATATATCTCATCTCACAATAATATTAATTGCACATTCAAAGTAGGTTGGTATAGTAGTAATTATAAAGCTCTAAATTGAAGTTCTACAACATTCTTCCCCCCTAGATTGCATAATAGCCTAAACAAATAGATGCAATATTTGTTATCTTTAACCTAATTATATGGTTTTACACTTATGGGAGAGAATTATATATTGTAAGATTTAATTAATTTTCATAATAAAGGCTTCAATCTTGTTTTACTATGTGAATATATATTAATTTTTTTATACAATGAATATAGATTAGGAGATGTGGGGGCAACCGTTATTATATTCTGTGTTGATTGTAGCCCACACATCTGAAATATAATTGTCATCTTTTTAAAGTATTAAAATTTAAAAAATAAAATAAATTTCAAAAAAATTAATTAATCATAATGAATAGTGACAGTCAACTTGATTGCAGTCGATGGAGCTTCGTTTTCCCTATATATTAATCTTGATGAACTTACTTTGCATAACCACTTGCAAAATACTACGTCAAAACGTGTGTATTTTAAACTACACGTTAACACCAAAAATTTGATAAACATACATAATATTCGTGTTTATATGTGTTCGACTACTTCGTATGCATTGTTGCAATAGTAACCAACAACCTACTCTAACGGCCACTTCTTACAACAAAGCGTACGTATTCATTTTATTGGAATAACTTCGTAATTGTTTTTTAAACAACCTCTTTTTTCTCGTTAAATTTCACGATTTATTGTGCACAAACAATCATTCATCATGTGACTAAAGTTTACGACCCCATTTTAATGTCACGTGACATCTATTACAATGCGGCATTGGATCACCGAGGACATCATTGATACCTTTGCATATTCACATATATCACATGTGTAAAGGTGCCACAAGGTTACACATAGTTATGTGCATTAACACTTCCATACAAGCATGAAAAATTGGTACGGAGAGCATTAAGTACATCCCGTGATGTTCATCCTCTTTATAAACATCACTAATAAACATCATATTGAATTTTGATAATGAATCAGCAAACAAAAAATATAAGGGATGTATATCCTGAGATTATACTATGAATTTTTCAAATTGGTACTAGGTTAAACTCAAGAAAATATTCGTGCACCCCTGAGAATGTGTATCCCCTCATAATTATGATGCTTTAATTAATGAGATTAATTTATTATTGATTTTCTTAATTATATTTTGTTTCCTTCAACCAATCAAACATATCACAGAAATTATAAGGATGTACATCTCCGGAAGTGCATCTAATACTTCCGGATAAACTCATATGTTTAAAATAAAAGAGCACGCAAATCTGTACTACTAATTGATACAAATCCATGAATGCAAGGGTCATTAAGAATAACTTTCATTCATCGCAATAAGTGTGTTGGAACTCATCGTTCGACGGGAGCCACTCGAGAAACAATCGTCATTTGTATGTTAAGACATAAATCGAACTTATGATTACATGTTATATATGATATGATTTGTCGAGAAATTAGTTTTGATAAAAGTTCGAAATGAACATAGATGTCTTAAATGCTCTATGTCTGGAATTAATTAATAATAACATTATATTATCACTGTATTATTTAATACGTAAGAAAGTTATTTCACTGGTTATGGTTAAAATATATAACGTATATAATAATGTTTTATAATAACTTTGTATAAAACCATGTTTGATCGTCATACGGACGATTAGTAGTATAAATATTTTATTGTTTATATAAACCAATGTTGTAATTAAATCTAGACGAAAAAAGGACTTATTATATTCCTTTCGTTTAAGATAAATTATAATGTGTTGACTTAATATGATTATTAAGAAACTCATTAATTTTATGATAATTTCCTTTGATATACATGTGAGTGACATGAAGAAAATGTGAGTGGTTGGATAGATTAAAAAGTAACGAAAAAGAAGATGATGTGACACTCCTTTCGTTCTAATAAAATTAGAATCGGTTGATTTGTCATGATAATTTATATGTATGTTGAATTTAGTAGTGGAGAAAAAAAAGATGAAGAAGATAATGATATGAATTGATATGATATGGAGTATTTAAAATTTATGGATGTTTTGTAGTATTTTTATAGGTAAAAGGTTTTCAAATAAGATAATACTATCATTTTTATGGGACATTCGAAAAAAATTATTATAATTTTATTGGGATGAAAGGGATATAAGGTAGGAATAGTTTGAGATTTTTAGCATTCAAAAATTGCTTAATTTGAAAATATTATACTCTTTTGCGTCTCATATTAGATACAATCATTTGACTCGTCAGATAGTTTAATATGTGTATTGAATTTTTATGAAATTTGATGGAAAAAAAAAATACTTCATCCATCCCATAAACTTTATAGCATATACGTATTTTATATTATTTTATACATATGAATGTAAGCCTCATTTTCATATCAAATTATGTGATCATTTCACAATATGTAGTAGGTTCAAATACTTAACTTTTATAAGCATAGAGTTTTTACCATAAATTTATAGTAAATTATATTTGATCGTTATTGTACGTATGTCAAACTTTTTATCGGTAGACGTATAAAGTCAAAATGTTATAATGTTAAAAAAGAAAGTATTTTTCAAGGATAGTAGAGTTTACTATAATAATTGAGACTGAAGATGGTGAAAGTATTGTAACACATAGTGATGATTTTGTTATTTTTTATGTGAAAAATTTATCAAAATTGATACAGTTGTAACGAAATTAGGACTTGTGAAAAAAGTGTTTGCATATAAATTGAGAATGAGGGAATTTATATGAACGTTTATTTTTAATTAGGTTAAAAACTAGGTTAAAAACATATTGCCTTCTTAAAACTTTCATAATTCCATATTAGCTCCTCCAAACTTCATAATTTCGTAAACCTCCCTAAAACTTTCAAAATTCTATATTACCCCCTTCAAACTTCATAATTTCATATTACCCACATAAAACTCGCTATATGGATATTTTACCCCCATAAAACTTGCTATATCAAATCAATTTTACCTCTTTTTTCAAAATCAATTTGAAAATATCACCTGAAATAACAAAAATACTCTTTAATCTTATACTACTTCTCTCCCGTAATACATATAATATTTTTTTTTATCCCAATTTACTAACAAAGTTTTTTTTAGTCAATATTTAATTTAAAAAATCACATAAATTCTATTTTTTACAGTACACACAACCTCCACTACCTCTAAAAATATTTTTATTTCATCAAATTTCATAAAAATTCAGCACATATAAATTTTTGTGTCTGATCAAACAATTGTAAGCATTATAGAACGAAGAGAGTAGTTTTAAACTAAATTTAATCAATTTGTATGAACTAACCAACAAAAAAATAAAAACTAATAGAGCTTTTTAATATGAGTTTTTTTGTTTTGTTTGGTTCGAAGTACTAGTATTTAGTTTCAACTTATTTGGTTGGAATTATTGATTTAATTAGTTTTGAATTTTATTAATTATGTGTGTTTCTATTAGAAAATAACACTATAGTATAAAAAATTCAAAATTCAAAATTTATTTTTTCAATTATCTATGTTAAATTTGGATTAATTGAGTTTGAATTAATCCTATTTTATTCTAAAATATAACTGAATATTAAAATTAAAATTATATAATTAATACTAAAATTATTTTTTAATATCAGATTATAGAAATTGATATATTTATTTTGTTTGCATGGTTCGACTTTCCTCTTGCAGCATAGGAAACGGGACACAAAAAGGGAAGAGAGTCAAGCTGTACATGTTTATGTGTAAAAAGAAGCCAGAAGGGAAACAGAGAGTCAACTGGCCCCCTCTTTTGTAAGGTTTCCATGTCTCCACATACATATCAATCCTCTTCATTTGCTTCCCATTTTCCATTTCATCATTCTTGATAAACTTTTAAAAAATATAAATACAAAAATATAAAAAAACTGAGAGAAAAAGCTGAGTTTCTTTTCAATTTCTACTTTCATAGGTCATCAACCATAAAATACAACAAAAAAGGAGACTCCACTTCTCTTCCTCATGGAACCACCTCCCTTTTACCGCAGCACACACATACATACACAGCAGCTTCTTCAAAACATGCAACACAACACAACACAACCACAACATCAAAAACAAAAATATAGCAACAGCACTTCTCATAATCAACCCAATTTGGCATCTCCTCTTCTCATATTCAACCCTTTCTTCTTCATTTTCAGATTTTTGAGAGAGATTTGAGATTGTGATTTTGAGAAGTGGGCAGAGAAAAAGACTTGGTTTTTAAGCAAAGCAGGAAAAAGGGTTTTCTGGGTTACTCTCAGTTTCCCTTAACTCAATCTCTATCCTCAGATATTCGAAGAGGGATTCGAGACATTTGGGGTCGTGCCCTTTTGTCTCCTCCTCAAATTCCTCCATTTTTGAAGGGTTTTCACACTACCCATCGGATAATTTCATCTGGGTATTCGTATTTGGACTCGATTTCACCATTTTGGGTTCGATTTACCCATGAAACTTTTGAATCGATTAGTTTTGAGGGTTTCTGTGTTTGTCAAAGTGGCATTTGAGGGATAGAGAAGGTTGTTTTTTCATGAGTTTTGGGGGGTTTCTAGATAACGGTCCCGGCGGCGGTGGAGGTGATGGAATCGGTGTCGGCGGCGGCGGTTTGGAGACCGGTTTACCTTACATAACATACAACAACATGCCGCCGGGAACCCTTTCCCAGCCGCGGATGACGGCCGGAGGGTACAACAAGTCCATCTTTGCCTCTCCGGGTCTATCCCTTGCGCTTGTAATACATTTTGCTCATACTATCTAAATATTGTTCATTAAGTGATTAAATGATTGTAACCATCTCCATGTTGTTTGCAACAGCCTTAAGACTAGGATTGAGACTGTAATAGTCTGTCATGGGGTTAAGACTATAATAGTGTCTGTTTGCAACAGGGTTACGACTGCGCATCTCGTTCTCCCAAGACCTTGTCTACGATAGGAATACTGGGTGTTGTTGTTTCTGTGTTTGGATGACATGTGTGTTTGGTTGTTTGATTCTTTGTTTGTATGGTATTGTTAGCAAACGGGAATGGAGGGACAAGGAGAGGTGACGAGGATCGCAGAGGGGTTTCAAGGGAATGGATTGAGGAGGAGTAGAGAGGAGGAACATGAGAGTAGATCAGGGAGTGATAACATGGATGGTGGTTCAGGTGATGACCAGGATCTCGCTGATAATCATCCGCCGGGGAAGAAACGATACCATCGTCACAAGCCACAGCAGATTCAAGAGCTCGAAGCGTATGAATTTGCGGTTCTAATGAGTTCTTTTGGTCTTTCTATTGTTGAAGTTGATCTTGATCTGTGTTTTTTGGTGTTTGAAGTGTGTTCAAGGAGTGTCCTCATCCTGATGAGAAGCAAAGGGCTGAGCTCAGCAGGAGATTGAACTTGGAAAACAGGCAGGTGAAGTTTTGGTTCCAAAATAGGAGAACCCAAATGAAGGTATGTCGAATCGGTATGATATTTTGTCGATTTGCTTCAATTTGGTATAGAGAGTTGAGAGAATGGTGTTGAAGATGGAGCTACCTTATCTTGGTTTTTGCTAGACTCAATTGGAGAGGCATGAGAATTCGATGCTCAGGCAAGAGAATGACAAGCTGAGGGTCGAAAACATGACGATCAGGGAAGCAATGAGGAACCCTATGTGCACAAACTGTGGCGGTCCGGCCATCATTGGGGACATATCGATTGAAGAACAACATTTGAGGATTCAGAATGCTCGTCTCAAGGATGAGCTGGACCATGTTTCTGCGCTGGCTACTAAGTTCTTGGGGCGTCCGATTCCGTCCCTCTCCGGCTCCATGGGCCCACCGATACCTAACTCGAGCTTGGAGCTTGGTGTCGGAGGCAATGGTGGCTTCAGTTCCTTGAGCTCGGTTGCTACAACATTACCAATGGGACATGATTACGGTGGCGGGATGCACGGAGCTTTGAGTGTGGTATCGCCCACGAAATCAACCGCAAATGTAACTGGGATCGAGAGGTCGTTGGAGAGGTCCGTGTTGGAGCTGGCATTATCCGCAATGGATGAACTGGTTAAGCTAGCTCAGACCGATGATCCACTTTGGTTGAAAACTTCTGATGGTGGAAGAGATATTTTGAACCAGGAGGAGTATGTAAGATCATTCAGTCATAGTATTGGTTTGAAGCCAAGCGGCTATGTCGCCGAAGCTTCGAGGGAGACCGGAATGGTGATCATCAACAGCTTGGCACTGGTCGAGACTTTGATGGACTCAGTGAGTACACGGTCATCTTCCTATTCTCTTGGCTCTCTTTAGCTGAACTTTTACATGATCTTGATGATACTCATTAAATTCAAAAAGCTGAATCCTAATTTGGAATCTATTGGTCGTTATCTTCACATTTGCGGTTGGTTTTTTGATAGAAGAGTCGTTTTATGAGGACCTATTTGGCCTGTTTTGCTATCTACTCTAAAAAGTTGGGACTGTAGTGATTTGTGTTCAGGTCAGATTGAAGTAGATTTATCTATTACATAGAGCCACTAATTGATTGTTAAAAACTTTGTTGAAATAGAATCGTTGGGCCGAGATCTTTCCTTGCATGATTGCAAGAACCACGACGACGGATGTTATATCAAGCGGCATGGGAGGAACAAGAAATGGTGCGCTTCAGCTGGTAACTATTAGCCAAATCTTTTTTCCCGCTGATCTTAGAAGTAGTTTCAAAGCATAGCTAGACTCGATTCGTTTAACACTTCTCACTTGCATTCCTGTCTTAGATGCACGCGGAGCTCCAAGTGTCATCACCTCTAGTACCTGTTCGCGTGGTGAACTTCCTCCGTTTCTGCAAGCAGCACGCAGAGGGTGTATGGGCTGTAGTTGACGTGTCCATCGACTACCTCCGGGAGACATCCAGCACGCCGTATGTCAACTGCCGGAGGCTCCCGTCCGGCTGTGTGGTGCAAGACATGCCCAATGGCTACTCCAAGGTAAGCTAAGCATGATTAAATCAGTCATTTTCTGGCTTTTTTCGTCTACCTTTGCCCCATAATGCCTATTGTTTTCATCACATTAAATGGGTTGATAGATCCAAGTTGTTGCTCTTCTAACTTTTTGTTGAGCTAAAGTTTAATGAGTTTGTTGCAACTGCAAATTTTTGGAAGGGGTATAGATTTTTGGATCAATAACCCATCAAACCACCAAGTATAGGTAATAGGGTTAGCAATGCCGCGGTTAAGTCCTCTTATCACGTCGCAATGGAGATAATACGTAGATGTTATTCATAGTGTCTCACGTGACATGTGAGATCACATAGAATCCTTAGAAGGTTAAGTAAATAGAAGCTCGTGCATCTATGACATTTGCTTGTCCCAATTGACTCATTGGTTCACTTCATAAGATTACGAGCTTATTATTTAGTTCTTGTCGGGTCTCCCTAGGTAGTATTTTACACATCTAAGATGCTCGTTTCTTACGTTAATCATATTAAAGAAAGTTTCTAGCTTCGATGTCGAGGCAAGCTCGATTAAATCAGACCTATATCACGTAGGACGGTACCTTCCGAGGGATTATTAAAACAAATAGAAGTCTCTAAATTTTGGACACATTAATGTTTGGAATCCTACAGTGAGAAAAGCCTAGCGGATTTTCGCAAATCTCCTAGCATCTTGGTCACATTAAACTATAAAGTTTTGATGCTTCTATTCCATTCTTGATGCCGCCTCGAGTATCTCGAAAAGATTAGTTTTGTCTAATTTGATTCTTTTTCTATGACAGTGAGTTACCTGAATTCCAGCTTCCTACTAGCATCATGTGTCCTTTGTTTTTGTTTTGCGTTTTTGGCTTTGAGGTCAATGCTTCATCCAAGACCTGTCTCATTTGCGCCTTTTTTGCGATTATCTTAGCCGCATCGGTCCGGGCCCACGTCTCGATACCGACCTAAGAAACTTTAATTAAAACCTTATGTGTCGTTTAATTACGTTACAATGTTGGTAATGAAATGTTTATTTATGGATATCTCGAATTTGCCTTGACATTGGTATCTTTGTGAGGTTGATGGCAAGTTAATGTTGTGATCAATATATTGAAGATTGATAGATGACCTCTATCCCATGGATTCAAGTCCCATCATGTGAAATTTCTGTAACGAAATTGCGACTAACTAGTCGATCCAAAAAACATTGCTGTACCATGTAGGTTACATGGGTCGAGCATGCAGCCTACGACGAGAGCAGCATCCACCAGCTCTACCGGACATTGATCAGTGCCGGAATGGGGTTTGGCGCTCAGCGATGGGTCGCTACACTCCAACGACAGTGCGAGTGCCTTGCTATCCTCATGTCCTCTTCCGTCAATTCCCGAGACCATACAGGTTAGTACACTCCCCTAACTCCGACTTCTCATCTTGCATTACTTGTGTCGGAGAGAAAACCTTCCTACGAGGCATTGGTTTCATAGCTGGTTCAGCGTTGAATAGTTAGTCGTCTTGGTTAGCGTCTGTGCACCCCTCGATGCGGCAGACCACTTCAGCTGTAAGCTCTCTATGAGCTACGCTTTGTCAAGGTTTATCTCCAACGTAGACATTGTACAAACTAGTTTGACTTTATACTTGGAACGTGTTCAACTTCCCTGAAAATGGACCCCAAACTGTAACGGTAGACTTAGCTGCGTACAGAAAGTCAGTGCACATCGAGATTTGTGATTGCGATACGGTTTTCACTTCCCGAGATATGTACGTAGTCCAACTTGTGACGACTTTTATGACACGAGAAACCGTAATCATTGTGAGCAACAGATAAACTCTAGTTCTTGATGTGTGTTGTTTGCGCTCGCAAAATTATTAACTGGTCCTTATGTTAATAAATGTCGTGCAGCGATCTCAGCGAGTGGGCGCCGTAGCATGTTGAAGCTAGCGCAGAGGATGACGGACAACTTCTGCGCGGGAGTCTGCGCCTCGACGGTGCACAAATGGAGCAAGCTCAACATGGGCAACGTGGATGACGACATCCGGGTCATGACACGTAAGAGCGTTGACGACCCAGGAGAGCCGTCCGGGGTCGTGCTCAGCGCGGCGACCTCGGTGTGGCTGCCCGTGTCGCCTCAACGGCTCTTCGATTTCCTTCGTGACGAGCGGCTTCGGTCTGAGTGGGACATATTATCCAACGGTGGACCAATGCAGGAGATGTTTCACATTGCCAAGGGCCAAGATCAAGGCAACTGCGTTTCACTGCTCCGTGCTAGTGTACGTATTCTCTTGATAACTTTAGTCCTGGGTTTAAATTAAACTTGAATAGTGCATAGCTGAAAACTGAGTGTTAGCAGTAATTGGAAGACACGAGAGGGAGTCATATGTACCGTTTTTTGGAATGACATTCGTATCCTTTTGGTTGAGATGTCAGTTGCATTTCTCCTATGGCGGAAAAGGTCCAAATCGACGAGGACAAAATGAGAATTTCGCAGTATACATAATGACATACTGTGGCAGATATGGTTGCCAGTCACTTTTGGTAATAAAGTAAAATGCCCTTCAACTTTTTGTCACCTTCTACACCTCGAGACCACTCTACATTTTGACTATTTCACTTTTTATGATTATTTTATTGGTTGATGATTCATGATATACGTTGGGTGGTGGTGGTGTGATTTTGGGCCATCATTAATATATAATTGTTTATTTGTGTGATTGACCATCGTTATATTTATTACATTCGATGTAAAGTGTTAATGGACCATCGTTATATTCGGGGAAAATAATCCCGGAAGGATTTAATGTTGTATTTTTTATCCGAATAAAAGAACTCCAGAAGGTATCCGTGGTTTTTTTATCGGATGGGGATGAATTTGGTTTTAATCCATAGGTTTATTTTATTTTATAAAGTTTTGTGGTGGTAAAGTTTTAACCATGGTATTTGGCAGTTGTAAATCTGTGGAATCATAGGGTTTGTGTTTCTAATTTCTGTGTGTTTTCTGCAGGCGATTAACGCGAACCAAAGTAGCATGCTGATCTTACAAGAGACGTGCACCGACGTGTCAGGATCGCTAGTCGTGTATGCTCCGGTGGATATCCCGGCCATGCACGTGGTCATGAATGGCGGCGATTCCGCCTACGTCGCATTGTTGCCATCAGGGTTTGCCATTGCCCCTGACGGGACGGGATCACGTGAATCAAACAATGGCGGTGGGGTTGGGCCGGGTGGGCAGAGATCTGGGGGGTCGCTTCTGTCGGTGGCGTTTCAGATCTTGGTCAACACATTGCCTGGCGCTAAGCTCACGGTGGAGTCGGTTGAGACAGTAAATAACCTCATATCGTGTACCGTCCAGAAGATTAAGGCGGCCCTTCAGTGCGAGAGTTGATACAAGAGATCGGACGATGGAGGGTGGTCAGACCTATAACTTAGGATATTTATTTTTTGAGGGTTATTGTTACGCTATATGCTTGTATGTTGTCTTAGGGGTCAGTTTTCCGTTGCTCGGGACCAAGTTCTCATCGAAGGGTTTGGAGTCAAGAACGAACCGCATTATAGGCGAGTTCCTTGCCGCTGGGATGAAAGACGAACATGGTATGACCGATGTTCGGTGTCGTCGGGTTTGGCAAGGTTGGTGGTTCGGGTATTGACTCGGGTGGCTTGGAGTTTTTGAATTATTTTGGTCTGGACATATGTGAATTATAATATTATTCAATGGCGATTTCTGGTTATTTTTGTCTTATTTTTGCTAGTATATGACTAATATGGTTGACCGGTTGGCCTCAATGCTCACAATTAGAATCTGAATCACATCAACTTGATGTTCCTAATGAGAACTTCTCCCTCCGTCCTACAAACAAAGCTTGCAGTTGTCTAATTGTGCATATTCGATGAATTCTGACCAATATGATACGATCTAACATCGTCTATTTGAACCTCTTATGAAGCATTAGTTACAATGTAAGTTGTTTATTTTTATACGAGGGAGACGATCTTAGATCCTCTTATGAAACATTATTTACAATGTAAGTTGTTTACTTTTATATGAGGGAGGTGACGGTAGGATCAAATATTGTTTGATATGCGAAGAGTATTATCGTTTTAAGCGCGATAAAGGGGCGGTTACATCCTGGGTTTTGATATATGAGCGGTGGCACGATGCGGATGCGGTGCCTGCCAGCGGTTTGTGATGAGAAAATGCGACGATGCATTGAATGCTCCGTTCGCTGCCAGCCGGTTGTCGCCATTTCAGCAAAGCAAAAAGGGATGCGCGTTTCAAAATCGCGACTTGAAGGTAACAGCCGCTGACGGCACCTGCTTTCGCTGCTGCTTCCAATCGCCACCACATCTTTAACTTCAGCGTTTCTTTTCGCTTGTTATTTTTAGATAACCTCCCTTGCTCGGGTTAAATAAACCATGAATCTCCCTTGTGATTTGACCAGTAATTAATCTTCAAACTCATCATCATAAACAAAACGGAGAATTGTTGCTGCTACAGCAGTTTACATAGCTGCTGCAACAGGTTTTCTCTTGAAAATTTTAAGAATCAAATCAAATTTCAATTTAAAAAAAATTATTTTATTTTTAAATCTACAAAAGAAAAGATGGTTGTAACCGCAATGCTGTTGCAACAAATATAATTTCTGCATAAACATAATTTATCACCGTTTCCACGGATTAGATGATTATTTCCTATCACATTATTGTATATAATAAATAATATTTTTTTGAGTAAAATTTCGATGTATCATATTGCTCTATTTCATTATTTCCATTCAAATTATAATATTTTTCTATCGTCTCATTCAAATTATAACGTTTTTTATTTATTAACTTTTTTTATATAAAAATATCAAATTACCCTTATTTGATGTCACATCAATTCACCTCTCATTATTATTTTTTATTAATTTAATATATATATAAATTATCATATTTAATTTAATTATATTAATTTGAATGACGCGGTGGAGAAAGTAAAAGATGTTGGAGAATTACACTCCGCGGTGAGAACTTTTTTGTTAATCAGAGCCATGGAACCACCTGCTCACAGTTCGCACACATATCACATGCCAGTTGGCCCACATCGCCACCTGCCCATATCCGTTACTCTTTTTCGAAATTAATTAATGGCAGTACAAGTTAGCTCAAATCTTGTCTATCTACAGTTATGTTTCCTAGTTTCCTATGTTTTGTGTAAAAAGTTTTAACTAGTAGGTTTTTCATGGACTATGGTTATGAGTTGAAGGAAATTTAAAAATGAAGAACGAATTGCTTCAATTATCCCATGATTGTGCATAATGTAAAGAGAAATCGACTTAATCATAAGCTTTTTAATTATCCCAATTATGAGATAAGGGATTCAATATCTACTAAGTCATATAGTACATCAAAAAACAATAATTCTTTCACACAAATACAATTTGCACTTCATCGGATATTTCATTAAGTCGCTCTTTGTTGATATTCAATGGATCATGGTTGCAATTTTGAGATAATATGATATCTTAAGTAAGAGTGAGCATGTGATATTAATATATAGAAGAAGTTAGCGATGATCAAGTAACAAAACAAAAAGATGCCATGGTGGCATGGTATGCTAATCCTTTGCTTATAGTTTTAGCTAACTTATAGATAGGATCGTACTACGATCTACTGATATTTATGTGTGTCGATACTACAATGACCCTTATATTTCATATCTTTTTGGACCACTTAATTAATGATTGTTTCTTGCAAAGTTTCTTGTTTTTTTGTTTTTTTTTTAATGGAAAAAAGCAACAAAATATTTTGGAAAGAACAAATTTAAGAGTGATGTTAGTCAAAAAGCAGTGGATGATGTAAAGTGCGAGAAAATCCAGTGGTTCTCAATAATATTCACTTAGGAATATTTTTATACAAATAAATAAATAAAAATAAATCATAGTCTCTACTCTCTAATACTTATCTGCTAGCTAAGGTCATATGAAGCATATTAAATTGGACAAATGTGCAAGTACAATTATTATAAAGTTTGTATTAAATATAGTCTCATGGTACGTGGGGTGCTTTGAAAGATACCGACATATAATTATTGATATGTGTGTTATAATTGATTGATAACTTCACTAATAAATTGACATTTTTCAAACCCGAATAAATTCCAGCTACACAAAAGTTTCGATAAATATTGGATATGATTTGGATGTGTGCTTGGTTTCTATATAGCTTAAAAGCACAAAAACTATGTTCGCACATATTCTTTTTTATACAATTATTTTAAACTTGGCATTATTTTTTCACACTTATATTTTTCAACACAAACAAATCAAAGGAATGATGAGTTGGACCATGGTCTTCAAACTCATTTTAGGACAAATTGATCATTTTCTTTTCACACAATTTTATATCTAACATTTTCTCATCCTTACCTAGCAATTGAAATGATGGGTGCAATGCCATCAATATTTTTGAAGTGATCAAGATATATAAACACTGAACTTAAGAATCAATATTATTAATATTTCTCGTCAATTAGATATATATATATATATATATATAGAAAAATCATCCGTGCTGTAAAAGATAGCGTATTGCCTACTGTAAATATTATAGATTGACGATTTTATATTATAAGTTAAAAAATCTATATTTCAAATTGATGAATATGCACAATCAAAATTTTAATGTATATTATAAATAAAATCTGAGTTATATATATTCAACAAGTTACAGTATAAACATTTTAATTTACAATATAAATTTCTCTTTGCAGTATCAACGACACGTCGTATATAAATATATACTGGATTAATATTAATTATATAAGTCGTCAACTAGTTATGGTCCGAAAAGGACTAATATATCCACACGAGTGATGATAGAATCTAAGTTGCTTGTTTAATTAGCGTGATTATTTCTTATGATCATCACTTTGGAATAAACTATGTACATTAATTTAATCACATACTCATATCTTGTCAATAACTAATTGATCATGACCACAATTGATAGTAACTTTTGGTGCTTTAAATTTTTAGACATGAGCGGATCAACTATTCATGTGATATGCCAATAAAGGAACACACTTTATGTGCATGTGTCAACTTCTTTGCTAAGTTGGCAATGCAGCTTAGATTAGAATATCATCAATTAATGTGACTAAGATCTTTTGGACCATCAAATTAATATTAATTATGGTTTCAACCTTTCTAGTATTGCGCTTTGGCATATTAAATCAAGGCCGCATGCTCCATTGATAGCATTCGACAATATATCTAAGACTATTGACATGACATACATGCATATATAAGATGTACAAGAATAAGATCTCCGAGACTCTGATTTTATATTCGATGTTAACTTCTTAGATGATATTCGACTATCATATCTACAATAAAAAAAAAGGAAAGGAAAATATCACCAAGCCAATTTCACTTGATGATTATCATATCTACAGTGTAAACCGAATATTCTAGGGTTGTAAGATATCGAAGTCATAACGAACAATGTCAAATACACAAATCAAACTCTTAACAAAGCTATATGGTTTTCGTTCCACTGTCAGATGAAATTGAAGTTTGAATTTTATTTAATCTCCATTTGAAAGTCTTGGGTGTTTATTATTGAGATACCACAGAAATGACTTGGAATTGGAAGTTGTTGCTCGATCAAGAACATTTTTAATTCGGTAACGCGTTTCAATTGTGATTTAACTTCATTTTCATAAGTCAGAAAAGAAACGAGGGATTGTACGTACGTACATACTAACAAAACATTACTAGATAATACACAGAGAAAAAAATAAAGAGAAACTTTGTTGAACGAATAACACAGAACCTACAGAGCTAGATATCATGTAGCTAACTTATACTAAAATTAAATTGCACGGCAACAAAAGTAGTCAGAACTCTCTTGCCAATATATCCAAGTTCTGATGTTCTATCGTTTGCAAGTGATGCACCACCATTCCTAGAATGTCTAAGCTAAGATCTACACTATTCATATCTTTTTTCTTTTCTATCGGGTTGCCTTCAAGAAACGTCGAGCCGATGACTATATATAATTTGGGACGAATGGCTTACAACAGAGTCCGACTTTCTTGACACATGAGTCCAGTACCAATTGTGTGAATTGCGAAAGAAATACTGCACTTATGTTGAAAGTGTCGAGTTCATGTTATTGATCTTAATTAGTAATGGTTTCTAAAGTTGTTGAATTGAAACAGGGAGACTAGCTAGTGAGTTGGGAGATTCATGATATTATTATTGGACAGATCATGCCTAGGGAGATCATTAGTGGTTCTTCAAAGATGATAAAAAGAGGTAAAGAATTAAATGGTCAAAACGGTCCATAATCTACATCGGAATTTGAAGGGCAGAGAACCGACCTATATATGTCCACTTTTTTTCACCTAAAAAAAGAAGAAGAAGAAGGAAAACTCAATTAACACCTCAACCATGAGCGTAGAAAATGTGAACTCTTTACCCTTCAATGGAGGCCTAAGCATGCATAATTGAAAAATTATATGCATGAATTAAAGCAAGTCCAATGCAAGTATCATATAGCAATGGCTCAAAGAAGTCGCACTCTAATGAGCAAACTCTTATGCGCCATATTTGACAATAAAAATGATAACAATTAATTTTTATCTACTTTCATCAAATATGGTGCACAAATCTCATCAACACAAACAAACAACCTAGGTGATATATTTTTATTTATTGATTTACCACATAGGAATATTATAGCACAATTCTCATTGGAACGTTGTTGTTAAATTTTAACAAATAGATATTATTCATGAGTAAAAAACTGCTAATTTATCTATATTAGAATGTCTAGTTTCATTGGACTTGCTCTTAGTGATAAAAACATGAGAGTGTAGCTAGCTAGAAATTATGTGTTCTAATCGATTCAGTTAAAACTCGAGTTCCGTTTCATTCGAATTGGATTTATCTAGTTATCACAAAAAGCTGGATACCCACGAACAATTAACCAATGCATAAAGAAAATTTTCAAATGACTGTATTAAAATGACTGTCGTTAATAGTTCTCGACCACATTATACATAATACTAGCAGATCACAAACTATAGGGATTCATGCAATCCGAATGCTGATTCCCACGATAAAAGATTAAAGTTACATGAAAGTTACAAACTACTTTTTTACAGATATAGCTAGGATTCACAATCACATGGCATATGAACTCAACTCATAGTCAAAGACAACAACTAAAGTGACAAAAAGCTACCCCAACCCAAATTTTTATTCTTGTTCTATAACTTTATATCTTACCCATATGCGTTTCATTCACATGATGTGAGGTCTATGATTATCCTTGCAAAGGTTTCTAGGCATTTTCCTCCTCTTGGTATATTTTCCCATTGAGTTTGAACTCATGATAGCATCAAAATATATAGCTATATGCATGCCTTTTTTTTTTTTAACCCCTAGTTCAATCTCCATGTGATCCTTTTGAATGATTGGCTTTGTATTATTGCATTCTTGCTTTCTTATCATTTTCTTTTGTAATTTTTGCTATCTTTTTCTGTGAAAAGTATGGTCAAGAGGACATATATGTACCTATAATAGGGTCACCACATTATACATATCTTAAAGTTAGGGAACTTTTAATAGGATCATTGTGGGTTCAATCATGGTGTACCTTTTTTGTATTGTGTAAGGTGACATTTCATTTGACAAATGTAAAAGGGTGCTGTTGTCATTCCCATCTGATCATTGCATTTAAGTGTTACCCAACAAAAGGAAAAAGGATTTGCATATGGCACTTTCTCATAGACATATATGATTGTTTGGGGGATAAAATTGAAACTTATACACATAGTTGGAACCATTACTGTAATTATATTGATACTGCTTTGACGATATAGCTTGGGAGAACTCATTATTTTCCTAAATCATTGTTTCTCGGAAGCGTGTTGATGGTTATAATGCTTCGCTAAGGTAACTTAGATGTATCAAGAAACATATCGTTCATAAGATACAGATTGCCGGAAAAATCATGTAGAGTTGGTTATAAATTAAGGTCTTCATATGTTTTCCTGACATTGAAAACCTTTGAGTGATTCATATATCTGGTGCATAACTAATAACACGTCAGTTTCTATATTTCGATTCACAAATTTGTGTTCCTTTTTCATCAACGAATGCTACTACGTACGCATTGTCCCAAACCCGTCAGTGATGAGAATATTTGGGTGGCAAGTATTGTTGTTATTACACTACGTACATATTGTCATGTCTAAAAGCTTGCTCTCATTGGGCACCCATGCACCGATCCCCAACAATCTCAATGGTTTATCAAAGTACATTATGATATCATATCTTTAAATATAAGTCACGTGACCCCTTCTGTTACTGTGTCAATGAACTTTGGTCTGTGTTAGCTAGGTGGGGTTAAGATGTCCCCAAGGCCCAAGCTATCTATGTATATGCAAATTCCTTCGTCAAATTCCGTTGATTAAATTCCTTCATTAAATAAATATAATATTTTGATTTGAGAGTTTATTGAAACAAATTTTGACTTATATTGTGGAACAATTAAATATTCTATTCCAAAATAAACATAATGTTTCCTTTTTAGGAAAGTTTTTAACATAAAAAATATCAAATCGTTAAATTACACTCGATTAACTACTCTCCCAACATCAACAGTAAATCCACTATCATTAAAAAAATACTCTTAATAAAAATTCAACACATAAATTTTGTGTCGTGTCAATTATTGTATTTAATTTGGCACAAAGGAATATTTTTTTCGTAAAATTATCGTAAAATACTAATGATAATTTAAGTTGTATACTTTAATCCTAAATGAGTGATATAATTTTTTTTATATGTTGAAACGAATAATAAAATTTCTCAAAATATATATTAAATAATATAAAAAATAAAATATCTATTTATTTTACGACGGAAGGGAGGGAGTATATGAAAGCAAATCTTGAGATGATAAGGAAGAAAATCAATGATGACTGCGAGTGGTTGACTAATTATGAAGTCTTTGATTAAAACTTTAATTAACAGAACTTGATACATTGAAAACAACAAGACATGCATGAAAGTTGGAACACTCTTGATCTCATATTAACATCAAACTAGTCAAAAGTTTATGGGTCCATGAATTTTCAATGTCTTTGATAGTTCGATGCACACGAAGAGATGTACGCGTTATATATCCAAGTCTCGAGTATCTCCACGCCGTTCGAGGAGATTGGCCATGTACAATGTCGTTGTTTATCATTCATAGGTATTGATCAGATGATCGACTTTGCATTTATGTAGATGGAATTATCTCATAATACATGGATAAGGATTCGACAGGATCATGTAATCTCGATGTCTTCTTCCCGAGGAAAAACCTTATAGTCCTAGATAGGCGTGCGTTGTGCCCACATTGTACGCAGCGAATGGAGATGATGAAGAATCGCCTTATCGACAAGGCTAAGTATCTATGATATCGAAATTTCGCAACTTTGAAATATGTAGTACCTATGAGTTTCTATTTCACGCTATATAGACTCGGTTGTTAAGTCAATGTATATCCTCGAATTCAAGGAACTTTGAACACGTTAGCTCCTCGATCGACCGGACCAACCTCGGAAACCGCTTCGTTATACTTTCTTGTATGAACTTATGGTTACATAAATCTGATATTATCTTTAGCTATGATGCAAGGTAGAGGTCCAAACTTTGTAGACAAATTGTTAAAAGGATTTTGATATGGGCATGGATCAGCTCATCTTGCTTTACGCCCATGTGATTGGGCTTTTGCGTAACTGTATGAATTGAAGAATGCGTGTATACAACGCAACTAGTGTAACTGTGGGCCCATGGACCAATAGCGCCGGGCCCATTGATTATGGGCTTTTGCATTTATATTTTCTTTTCATTTGAGCATTTCAAACCAAATCCAAACCCCTCCAACGAATATTCCCTGGCCCAAGCTATCCCAATTCATAAAATCCACCTCTTTTCGTAAATTTTCCTTTTAGGAGCAAATCCAAGGGAGATTGGGCATTTTTGCACATAGATAGCTATAATTTGAGAATAAATATTTATAAAAAGGTTCAAATTTAGTTTTGATTGTCCAATGGGTTCATGTCAAATTTTAACATTTAACAGTTTTTCCTTCATTTTTACCCAACTACCTTAACTAAAATAAAGTTATCTAATATTCAAGTAATATTTTCAACCTACATTTCTATCATTTTTTCTTCAACCTATCTTTCTTCTATCAAAACATCAACCAACATTATTTCTTTGATTAAAAAATATATTCAACTATCCTTCTTAACCTAACCATAATATGTTGCCTATAAAATCAAAGATGAATTGGAGCAATTCGTCACAAAAAATACAATCACTAACACAATGAGCAACGTATTGACCTCAACTGTTATAGGAGAATGTCATGATTCTTGTACCGATGAAGATCATCAAATGAGTGTTTTTTTCACTGTAATGGAGTTCAATTGAATTAAACAACTTATCACTTGTCCATCTCATTTTGGGATATCAATCAATAAATCGTGATTGAGGTTCGGAAATGAAAGTTTGGTTGGCGACTACATTGTCGAAAATCCAATTTATCCATCAAATATTTTCAGGTGTCGCTTTTGAATGAATCGTCCATTGTTTATTTGTATCTTAAATGAGATACGACATTGTGACAATTATTTCAATGAAAAGAATGATGCTCTTGGTGTTCCTAATTTAACTGGATTACAAAAGATGACTGATGTAATTCAAGTAATTGCATATCCGCACGCTTGCGGATGTCGTGGATGAATATGTAACAATTGATAAAAGTACTATAATTGAGACATCGAAAAGATTTTGTCGAGCAATCGTTGAAGTTTATGGAGAACAATATCTTCGATCTTCAAATGAGTCAGATATTTCGAGATGGTTATGTGAAGCAAAAAGACGTGATTTTCCAAGTATGTTAGGTAGTCTTGATCTTATGCATTGACAGTGGAAAATTTGTCCTGGCGTGGATGATAATACAATCGCAATAATAATATAGCAAAAAGACGTGATTTTCCAAGTATATTTCAATGTGTTACAAATTGAAATATATCGCTATACTTTATTTACATACAATCGCAATAATAATATAGCAGTGACTAGTACTAGTACGACTTGATCCCACGTAAAACGATTTTTTTAGATTTTGAGAATTAAATTATT
>LIEC01010428.1:0-32785 GCA_001925005.1 Drosera capensis | reverse complement strand
ATGTGATCAAAACTTGATCTTGACAGATCGATTTCCGGCCGTGAACAGTAACTTCCGGCAAGAACTCCGAAAATACTCGCATCCGGCTCTGATACCACTTGTTAAGAATTTTGATCACAAATAAAGGAAGAAAAGTATTCTATTGATGAATAGAATTGAGATTTTACAAATCCCTCAAAAACTTCCTAAACCGATGCAATCATCGGAGGTAGACACTTTGTATTGTGTTTGATCCCTTTGCTTCTGGAGGATGAGATAATTTTTCAGGCTCAACCCCTTCCCCTTTTATAGTGATGAAAGTAGGAAATGTGAAAGAACTAAAAACGTATTTTTGGTTTTCACCGGCCACTATTCACATGTGCACCGGCCACATGTTCACCGGCCACTGTTCACACATGTACCGGCCAAGCATTTGGCTGGACCTATCAAAGGGCGCATGTCTTCCAAAGCTTCCTTCTTCCACACATCTTCGAGGACTATGAGGAAGAGATTATTCTCCAAAAATTCCCCTAGCTTCTCCACTAATTCTTCGATGCTCCAAGTTTCACCTGCACTTTGTTTCTCCCACTGGTTTGCCTCAAAATCTCCTGTAGGATGACTTCCGCGTTCCACTCTTGGGATACAGAAACCCAAGCTTGGCATTGGAAGTGTTGTTTCACTCTTTCATCCTTGTATAACTTTCTAGCAAGCGAAGTTTTTCCCGATCCGCCCCATCCCTACAATGCACAACACATTTGATTGATTCTTTTGAGTGGTGAGATTTTCTACCAACCTTTTGATGTCTTCATCAAAGTCCAACTACGAGATCGTCGTGGCTGTTGGGATAGCTTCGGGGTATCCTTTTCTGCGCTCCACGCTCACTTCTTTTCCCACCTTGGTATTGCTTCGACATTTCTGAATTCTCGTGTATGCTTGATTTGATAGCTTCGATCTTGGTTCCTATCTGATGGGTTTGTACTAGGCACTTGCAGGAGCAAGCATAGCGCCTGAGGAAGCTCTCCTTCTTAGCTGGGGTAGCTTCAAGTATGTGTTTATCTATCACATCTTCCTCCTGGTCTCTCTTATGTAAGTTTGGAGCCTTTCGTCGCCTTCCTCCTGGTCGGCATCTATGTCAGTCAGGTAACTTTGCATCCATGTGAGCTCCTTTTGCAAGCTTTTCGCTTGCCCTTCGACACCTGCCAAGAACTGGACCTCTTCAACCAGGAGGGTTCCAATTCTTTCAGCTGCCGACGATACAAGAGACTCCACACTACTCACTCCTCTATCCTTTTGTCTGATGGCCTCCGTTGTGTATAGTTGATGGAAGAAATGCGAAGTGCGAAGGTTGAAGAAGTGTGATTGTACTCCTTTTTGTTCACATGACAGTTCGATATATAGAATCCCACCATAAGACCAGGTCAAGCTTGTTGTGCTCATTATTAGATTCCCTTTTCTTTATATAATAATTGTTATTCGACATATTTAATCGGGTTTTATGATTTTCATATAAAGTTATATTGTTCAAATATAAATGTAATATTTTGACTATTCAATCGCTTTGATTTGTATTTTGAAACGATCAAATATTATTTTTTCGTAAAATTTTCGTGTAATATTTATGATAATTTTATTTGTGTATTTCAATACGATATTAAAAGTTATAATTTTATTATATCATTAAATCGATTAAGCCAAAAAACAATATTTTAAAAAATATATATTGAATAATATAAAAACTCAAAATGTTGGGCGTATAGGCGGAGAAATTATTAGTTTGAGTGCTTTGATTTGATTGTTAAAACCCTCACCTGGTTCAATGAACCCAAAACAGACAGTGACATGTGCATACCATCAACTTAGAAACTTCATTTGGTCAAATAGAGCAACCCATTTGGCAAAAGTTAAAAGTTTAAATCAAACAAACATAGTCATTGGAGTGAGAAAAAAAATAATACATTTTTGTTATAATTTGCATATAGCATTCCAAATGACGAACAGAATTTGCATATAGCATTCCAAATGACGAACAGAATTTGCATATAGCATTCCAAATGACCACCTCATCGTGAATGCTTCAAGTGGGTGGATATGCTTCAAGTGGATGGATGCTCAGTTTGTTTGGTTTCAAGTTGTGATTAACATATGCAAACGGTTTTTCTTTTTCTCGATTATCATTCTCAAATTTGTATTTTATTTTTCGTTTCATTCAAACTGTAAAATTATTTTGTATCAACAATAAAATTATTCATTTACGAATTACCGTGGGACGATCAAACATCGTTTTATGCAAAATTATTATGAAATACTATTAGTTTAAGTTATGTACCTCAACTTTGGATCAATATTTTAATTTTTTTATGTCGATGAGACGAAAAACAAAACTCCTCAAAATATATATTGAATAGTACAATGATGATGTAATGTTATAATTTGAATGAGATTGAGGGAATAGTTCTTAATATATATGGATAATCTTAGAGCAATCCAAGGGTGGTTGTTATATTGGGAGAGCTAAATCTATAAATTTAGCCGTCAACAATGCAAATTTGTTAAAATTTATCAATGATGTTCCAATGGGTTCATGCTATAATTTGTCAATGAGTAAAAATGAATGAACATAAAGAGCCACGTATACTAATTGAAATTATCCTTTTTCTTATTGTCAAATTGGATGAAATGTCATAAAATATCAATGGCCAAATATGTTGCTATATTTAGCAATTGCTTTAGCCATTGCTAAAATTTGCATGAAAATAGCTATTTCATTGCAATGCAAATAATTGAGTTTTTTGGTATATTATAGCTTCCACATCTCATATGACTAAAGCAATTGCTAAAATTTGCATGAAAATAGCTATTTCATTGGAATGCAAATAATTGAGTTTTTTGGTATATTATAGCTTCCACATCTCATATGACTATCCCATTGGACTTATTCTTATTTTAATAAAATATCCACCTTTTTTAAAATGAGGGCATAACAGGGATGTCCTGTCATGTTCAGGATTTTCATTATTAATTTCTGTATCTTTCATGTGTCAATTACCCACGACCAAGTGTGGGGGAATCTCTTGATGCTATTTGCTGTCGAAATTTATGGTTTATTGGATGGGACTTCCTGTCCTAGAGAGATTTAAGAGTTAAGCGTGTGTTCAGTGCAGAGGTTGATTAAATGATAACACTTGCTCTGCAATTAGACTTGGTTTAAGATTTTGCAGGTCACCGTAAAACAGAATGACGAGGATGGCACTTGGCAGAAATTTTTACTATACCTTGACAGAATTTTTTTTTACTCAAATTGAAAGAGTGGATGGGATGGGCAGTCGTCACCCTTGAATGAGAAGGGATAGATGCTGGGGGGACGAGGCGGGTTTGAAATCGTTTTGTAAATGATTGATTTTTTTTTGTGTGTGTACTCTTTCTTTTTCTTTTTTTTTAAATTGAGATCAAGATTTTATTAAGATAAAATAAATCTTACAGATGATAAGGACACAACCCATTACCTTATAAATCGATGATATGAACAAAAACATAACTCTTAACCCGACTTCGTAAAGTTACGAACTATACAAAATCTATTATTTGTATTTCTAAATTAAGATCATCTATAACATCGAAGATTATATCTCACTGAGCATGCTAACTCTGTTTCCATTGCTATATTCACCGCCATGTCGAAAATAAAATTTGAAGGTGCCAATTCACATTTGTTTCCATGTACCATCCCATTTCTTCAAAACCAAACCCTTTATATCATCTTTTGAAAAATATATCTTCATTCAGCATCAACAATCCTCATTCCTATATCTGATGCAAGATTGAAGTCGATCTAATCTTTGGGACTGTTACGGTTTCACAATTCTCTTCCATTCCTCCTTCACCCATTTACAGTCTCGAATAGCGTAAGTGTATCTTCCACAGCCTCCTCACACACACACAAGTCGGGTCCGGGCTGATTCTCCCTCTATGCAAAAACTCCTTTGTGAGCGAAACGTTATGTCTCACGAACCTTTTTCAAATATCGAGGGTCGGCTCCATTCCATGAAAGTAACCAAATATACGGTTTCTTCTGTAACCACTGGATTCTAAATCGAGAAACTCTTAAGTCGGTTCCATGAGATCATAACTTAAAATCCTCGAGTCAAACATCAAAGAATAGAACATCCATTACGTCATCCCATGTTCCTTTCTTAAACCTACGCTCTGATACCAATCTGTAACGCGCCAAAATTTTCAATCCAAAATTTGTTAGACACGTGGCGTTACCGCAGCTTCAAAATCCCTTTGAAGTAAGACGATAAGATTATAAGGAATTTAAGTATTAGAAACATAGTAAACTAAAAAGAAATTTTCAACTTACATCGTCTTAACTTACATGAAATCATATGTCCGAAAATATAAGCGAAATGTTACAGAAAACTTAATCTAATCATCGTTGTTATGTAACGGTCCCCTCCACGATCCTTTATTATCTGAAACGAACACGTAACCATGAGCTTGAAAGCCCAGTAACACATGATACATATCCATTCCACAGATCCTACATGCTTATTATATCATGCATTTTCCATGTGCAAACAAGATGCAATACAAGGAACATCGAGCAATCATATGCCAAACAAAAATATATAAATATATTTATATATTTATATATAATAGTAATTCAAGTTGATCAAGTTGATCCTTGTTTTATTATCCTTAACCTTTATTAAAACTTTTAAGGCTATTCATGTATTTCATGTTATGACGTTAATCTTATTTCATCACTCTTAGCATTTATTAATGTTTTTAAGGCTCTTCATGTATTTCATGCCAAGTCGTATTGCTTCTCGTCACTTTTATAAGTTAATGACATGGAAGGAGTTACAGCAAGAATTTAATATGTTCCTTGATATGGTCGTACTAGGAACAATAAAACAAGCAAGATGATCGTTGTTGTTGACCCAAGACGGTTAATGATAACCAAACACGACCATCACTTGTTATGATGCCGCTGCGCGCACACGAAGGGGGTTTCTCACGCTCCCTACCTAGTCCAGGACTCGTAACTCTCCCAGTCATTGTCATTTATAAGAATTTCTTCAGGTTTTGAGGATTCTCAAACAAGTAACATAAATTAACCGCATTAATTTCATGTATGACAAGATTTTTAAGATTTTCATGATTCTTAAGATTATCTAGATTTTCATGCATGTATCATGAAATTAATTACGTTAATTTTCATGTACAGTAGACGACTGTTATGATGTTCATATTTCAATATTTTCAGGTATGTACATAAGATTAATAGTATTAATCCATGTATAGCAAGCGACTACCATGGTGTTCAAGATTTCAGGCATGTATAATGAGATTAATCATATTAATCCATATACATCAAGTGATTATCATTGTGTTCGTAATTCAGGATCTCAGGCATATAATATGAAATTAATCATATTAATCCATGTATAGCAAGTGAGCATCATGGTATTTCATAAATTCATATGCTGTTCTCTATAGTTTTCAACATTAATAATTCGTTACAAAAATAATATCAATCAGCACAAGATATATACATCAAGAACAAGCAATATTCAGGAATCGTTATTAAACTCTATAATATTCTACAGGTTGCATCGTTATCCTCTTAAGCAAGGAAATCAAGACAGTCAAGCATATCACGATTTTATTCTTTTATTTATCATGCAACTGTGCGATCAAACAATCACACATATCAAGTCACGCACACACAATTTAGGATAACGATGTGTGTTAGCTTTTCATTTTATTTAATCCCTCGAGTAATTGCAACTTGAATCCTTCACCTTCGTAGCGTTCGTACCTACGATAAAATTAATAATATTAAAACCCTAATAACACATTTAAATGTTAAAAACAATATATTATGTACACTTAAATGTACATAATTCTAATGTGTTCACATGGGATAAATCCCCATTTTCCCCCCTTTCTTACTGAACAAGGACGACACTGGCTCGGGTACTCCAGGCAGCTTCAGGCAAGGCTATTCTACGCGTTGGCAGCGACAGCGAGCTTCTCCCTTGCGCTGACGATGGCCGCGAAGTTGCTTCCTTGCGCTGGCAACGACAACGCGAGGGTGGCCGGCTGTGGTCATCAATCGTCAAGCAGACTCTGACGAGGATGGGCCCATGCCAAAAAGGAAAAGGGACGGTCGTCCAATGATTCGAGGCCGATGGCGAAAGGCGACGAGAACAAATCATAACCTTGTCGTCTATAGCAACGGCGTGGGCGGTGTCAGGGACTCCAGGCAGGGCGGGGCGACATCGGGGTCGCTCCGCTGAGGTTGGATCTGATGGGGAAAGGCGTCGCCGAGTCCGAGGATGACTGCTGGGCCTTTGTCGGGCTTGTTGTCGGGCCAGTGGCGAAGGATGCTTCCAACCGACGTATCCGACGATGACGAGATTAGTGGTGGTCGGATTGTGGCCGGATGCGACCGGACGAAGGTGTTTGATGAGGTGTGAAAAATAATGTGGATTGGGACCGGTATTTATAGACAGTTGTTAAGATTTTTAACGAAATTAGATAAGATATTTATGGGATTTCCACGTCATCCAAATCATCTCAAAGATATCCCGTAATATTTCACGAACATATTTATTTTCTAAAAAAATTTGCTGGGTATTACACCAACACAATTCAGAGCCAAAACCTGAAGTTGGATGAACCAAGTGACGCCTTCCAGAAAGTCAGTAAACCTTGTAAAGAATACACAACACTAGGGATATGCAAGGCAATTTTCCCTCACTTGGGCAAACATATCACAGCTCCGTTTTTCCAGATAGTAGTTGTCACTTTACTTGGACACTCAAAGTTTCAAGTCGATCCATTCCACAAAGATCCTGCAGCAGAATCTGTTCGACTTCCCTGTGTAACAATACACACAGCAAACCATTATGGGCAATTCATTACTATTGTCCTATAATCCTATTCTCCGAAGAGCAGGGAGAAGCAACAAATTACAATATGAAACTACCTTGAGAATGGCATCAATGCGGTCCTGAATACTATGTTAAACTAATTTTAGTACACCAGAGAGCCAATCAAATGTTCTTGGAAGAGAAAATCCAAGAATTAACCACTTTCTATGCTAAAATTTTTCTATCAGACACTTCACTCAAACCCTGAAACCTGTCACTGAAACTGAGTCAGCACGCTATTTAAACTGAGGTTTACAGCTCACAAGTAGAACAAAAAACATTTCCTCTCTTTTTCATCCCGGCACGCACGCAAAACAAAAAGGTTTATGGACCCATATATGCAGGAACCTAATAATCATCAACAAAAGAGGAAGAATAGCAAATACATACCGAAGAGTGAGGGCCAAAAATGACAGCAGGCTCAGCTAATTTCAACAAGATCACTTTCCAAGTACTTGAGACGCTCCCTCTCCGTCTCTCGTGCGATATCAGGATCAACGTAGCATAATTGATATTGAGGTTTCTTTAGTGTGTAAATGCCTCTTTTGATCATTTGCTGCCATCCATGATTCTTCCTTAGTGATCTCTCCAAAGCCTCTGTTGCCTGTAAGGATATGAAGACATCAATATTCAAGCCAACATTTCAGTGAGAACAATTCCATAGAAAGAGCATTGACGACTTGAAACTTGAAATTCATTTAAAATGCGGTTATGTAAGCTTGGTGCTGTAATCCATGTAATTCCAACTATAAATTTTGATTGGGCATCGAGGAATAAGGTATTTGCTTACTCAAGTGCTAAGTAATATACACACATGTGAAGGGTCTAGGATTAGCAGGTTGTACTGTTTCATCCCGTCCATCTGATGCTTGACTTGAACACCAACAATCGTTCTTGAATGGCCATTATGTTGAAAGTACAAGGGCCTGATCGTCACAAGAGAAATCAAGCATGAAAAGTTTAAAAGACAATAAGACCATTCTAGGGCTTTTGCCAAGCCAAAAGTTGATTTTGTTTTAGTAATGGAAGAACTTATAAACACGAGAAGATGAGTTACATTTTGTCGCTAACAGCAACACGTTGCTGGTATGGATCATTGGGCTTGCAGCCAGAAAAGTAAGTCCAAACCCAGTCGATTAGAACTTGATAGCTCCTGGATTTTCTTGAGGAGAAGTCGTTGGACTTATTAGGCTTTCCAGAGTTGTTGGCTTTCGTCCTTGTAACAAATTTGTCCATGGGTCCATGAACATGCTTCGAACCCTCGTTTTGCTTGCTGTCAAAGTCCACTATTCTAGCCCGGAGACCAAAGGAACGCAACAATGCGGCACATTCGGTCGTTCCAATCCACCTATTTGAGCCGTAGATTTTCCCATTGAAATCATCGCAGCCTAAAACATCAAACCCCTTTTCCCAAGCAACTTCAAGCCATCTCTGAAGTGAACCAATATCAGGAACAAACCCACAACCACCAAAAAGAACATCTCTAGCCTCAGGTCGTCTCATAATCAAGTGAGAGGTAAGCATTTGGATATTTCGCCAACCGCAAGTCCAACCAACGCCTTCGGACGCAATGCTCTGGAAATGATCAACGCATCCTGACAACACACTTCTTGAATTCCCCGGTTCTCTCTCCAAACAGTTCTTCAGCAAACTTAGCAACCCACCTTCAACCTTATGAAAGTAGGCTTTACTTTGAGAGCTGATTATGTGACGTATCTTTTCATCAATCTGACTTGCCTCAACTCCAACCTCGCATGCATGACCGCAGGAGGCACTTGGTCGAGAAGTTTCTCCAACAAAAAACTGGAAGGGTACATCTGCATAAAAGTCATTCACCTGCAAGTCATTCATTATAGGCCAATATCAACGTGCTCATTCTAACCCAACTACTTCAATGGTACTCCAAACTGACCAGCCAAAGGATGTTCGAAGAGTAATACTATAAAGGGGAAGAGAAAACATTAAACGGACATGGGAAGGAGTTGGAGAAGGGGTAGGACTAGGAGGGGCAACAGCGATTTGGCGAGCCAACTCAGCATCATCCCTTGCAACTCCATCATCATCTCCTCCTTCTTCAAAGTGAGCATCGGCATGCCTGCATGCATCCTCCCATTTAGCATCAAAAGTCATCGACTTTCCCTTTGAAGAACGATAATTATTCAATCAATCGATTTTGGGAAAAAGAAGAGTTCAAAAAGTTTCAATTACCGGTTGAGTTGGTCGATTGGAAAGGGGAATTGGCAGATTGGGCAGCAACCAAACTCCATTTCCATTGTTTCTTCCATTCGTAAGAGTGTTGCCGGCCGCCGTCTAATACGTCATCGTCGCTTGGGCTGATCCGGGTTGCTTCCGGGCCTCTGGGTTAATCCATCCTTATCATATCACACAAATCTCGAAACTCATCTCAACACGATAACTTTGTCCTAAATTATTTTCTTCCCCTTGCGTGATTTCGTCGAGAACCCATCAATCTATCTATCAGTCAAATTTTTTTCCGTAAGGTCGATGATGGCAGTATGTTTCTTTAAAAAAAAAAAAAATAAAATAAGAATATTTGTTTGTAGCACATAATTTGTTTTTTTAAAAAAATGTTACATTCATACGCATTTTGCACTCTGTTCAAGCTGCAAGTTTTCATTTAGGGAAAATTGTTGGCATTGCATGCAGAAACCAACCAACTCCTACAAAAATAGTTTTTACCATAATAATTCAAATATTTAAAATCTAAAAAATTAAATTAAATTGGAAAAAACATAAATCTTACCATTTTCATCAAACATTCAATAATCTCATCTAAGGTTACAAGGTACATCACTCTTTCTCTTTATTTTTGCAATCAGCTACATTTTCATGAGTTTATGATACTTGGAGGATGGGTTGAATCATTGAATTTATGATGGCAATTGCTTGAATTTGAAATTATTTGGGGCATAGTTATTAAACTCTAATCGATCCGGCGGCTCGGTCGAGTCGGTCTAATAGAAAAGTTAAACACGTAATCGACTCGGGTTGACCCGGTCAAAATTGATCAAACCTGGATAAAACCCCCGATGGATGAACCGGTTCAACCGGAGAAAATAAAATACTAAAAATATTAAAAAAAAACCTAAAACAATATACATATAAGTTATTTAAGTTATATTTTTACTTATGTAATATTTATAAATATATATTTTGATTAAAAATAATATATTAGTATTACAATCAATAAAATAATATCAAAATTATCGAACCGACTATTCAATCAGTTGAATCAATGACTCATTGACCTGACGGTGATCTAAGAATTATGTCGCACTACTTCCCGCTACACATAATTCTTAGATCACTGTCGACAAAACAAGTCTCGTTTATGCTCTCATTACTAAGAAGCCGGTGGACACCGCTAGAGTTTTTTTCCATTCCCTCCGCAACTTTGTTTCTCGGTTTGACAAGGACTATGACTTGATGCTAATAGGTCATGCTCGCCGCATAACCAATCTTTGCCTTGAAGCGGAAGTCAAAACTAATGATTCCAATCCTACCACAAAGGAAATGGCAACAAAGCTTTTATCAATCGAATTATGCGCATAAGGAACACACAAAAGAGAGTCCGAGGAAGCGCATCTAAGGTGTCATTGATCGAAGGTTCTCAACCCGCTCTCCTCGATGACGAGGAAGAAGAAAAGGAGGATGAGCTCCTTACTCGAGTCAAGGCGATTGAAGAGACCGTGAAGTTGCTCAAGGAGGATTGTGTTCTAACACATCGTCAGACCGTGGATGGTCTTGCTCAACTCATGGACGCACATCGCATTCTCATGGAGCAATTTCACCACATTCAAAGGGACGAGCGCAATGTTGTCTTAGAGCTTCCATATCAACCACGTGTCTTTCGTTACTTGGTCCATCGGGGTTCCGCCTAAAGGGTGAATAACCCTTGGGGTCCTTGATCTTTACCTAAGACGAGGTCACTCCAACTCATCTCCTTCTTTTCATTTCTCTCTTTTCTTTTGTGGCATCAAGGCCTATGCTTCAAATAAACTTGGGAGAGTAGTAGTGAGTTGGAGTTCACTTAGGGTTATCGTATCGAGTCTTGAGTGTAGGTTAGAATGCATTGTTTTTCCTTTATGCGACTTGTTTGAGCTCATGGTGGTGTATATGACTTTTTGTGTGGGAAAAACTTGATTTAACTTGTTATTAGAGTTTTGAAATGAGTTGTGAGACTTGCCATTTTTGAGAAAACTACATGCCTAAGGTAACACCCTTTCCAATTTCATGACGGGGCACCTCCGAAATTTCACTATACTCGACTTTCTAAGTTAGGCATGGGATTGGGGAACACAAACACAGGATAGTGAGGCAGCAATAAGATTAGATTCTTATAACACATTGAGCTTGAAGGTACTACTTACTCGGTTTGTCGTAAGGCGGAGAGGTGTGCAATTGTTGATTATTGATATCACTTTATTGTGTTGTCATTAACTTTTAATTATTCTTTACTTAACGTTATTTTCCTTCTATTTTTATCACTTGCATCTCCCTTTATCCTTTTTCCTATGAGGTACCCTATGATCTTTTTTTGTTTTTGTTTTTTTTTAAACTACAAGTTTCCTATCTATTAAGATTTGATAAGATTTAAATGGAGTAATTCAACCAAAAGATTTTATTAAATTTGTCAAGTTTCTTAGATAATTGCTTCATCGAGCACAAAGTTTTGGGTATCCGATCTTGGATAAACCCAGATGTCCACTTAAAGGTTAGGAATACCCTTCTTTAACCAATGGTTAATCCTTCCAAATTTCTATGAAACTGATGCTGAAAGAGCATCGATGTTCTCCTTCTTCAGCATGTCTCCGTCTGAGCCCTCTACATTCTCTCTTCATTTGTCGTCGTCATCTTCAGTTCGTAGTTGTCAGAGTTCTTCGTTGTCGTGCCAGTTCATCGTCGTCATCGTTCTCAGTTCGTCATCGCTATGAGTTCATTATCGTCATCATCGGTTTGTCGTTGTTGTGAGTTCATCGTCGTCCGTCCATCCTTATGGTTGTCGTCGTCTTCGTTAGCAGTTCAGATAATGTTAACGATAATGATGATGTACTGACGTGCAGTATGTGGTTTCATGGTTGTGGCGTAAATTTGGATTTGAAATTGGATTTAGAAAGTTAATATCTTATGTAAAAGTAAATATGATGGGTAAATCTTTTATCATAAAAATTATTAGAATAAATATTTATAGTTATGTATTAGAAAAAAAAGGGATATTTATGTGTCAGTTAATTCTACAAGAATTCTCCTAATTAAAATTTAAATAAATATCTTTAAAAAACATACCACGAAGAAAACCCTACAACAACAAACTTAGTTAGTCCAGCATCTTCCATTTTCCACTTTGATTTAACTGGACTCACCATTTTAGAGTGATATCAGATCCAATCTCGAGGTAAGTTGTGATCCCTCGGAAAAAAAAAAAGACAATATCAAAACCATAAGTTAGTGCCACTTGCAACTATCCTCAATTTTGTCTCTTCTCTTCTTCACGTAATCCCCCCGTCATTTGTTCAGTTTCAAACCCCACCCCCAGATTCACCCCTTTCATTCATATATATGCTTCTCTACCCCCAATCATCCACCCTGCTAGTTGATTTCTCGACCCAGACTTGCGTCTGCTTGTTTTCTATCTGGGTTTGGTAAGTTCTTGTGGATTTCAGTATATGCCCATCTGCTTCTATTGCCCCAATTTCATTGATTCGCTTGCACTTTTGTGTTCCCTTTCTTTCGTTTAGATTTGGGTCTTTTTGTCTTTGTTTGAGTTTTTCATGCTTGGGATTTCACCCATCTGCTTGGATGATCTGCTTCTCCTGTGAATCAAGGATTTTAGGTACCTTGAGGGTCTCAAAATCCTGATTATTTGCAAATTTCAGTTTTTGATCTGTTCCTATGCTTCCATTTAGAATCAAATACTACAAAGTTTGTCCTTTTTTCCATTCATTTAGATGAGAATCAAGCAAACCCAGGATTTACAAATTCTTCATACTCATATAAATGGGCAAGTGGTTCTCTTCTGAGTTTTCTGCCCATTTAAACTGCGAAGAAGGGTTTTAATCTCAGTTGAGGAACCATGGATTTTCAAATGAGCTCTCCGTCTGAGTCAGGAAGATTGGAGCAGATCGTCTCTCAATTTCTCTCCAAGGCCTTGCAGATAATCTTAGACTCAAGGATCCCATCGCAGAGACCTCAGGAACGTAGTGTGGACCTCTCATCCAGTTCTAGGGTGAAGAAATATGACAAATGGTTCAATCTCGTGCTAGGAGACCGCCCGGCAGCTTTAGACAACCTGCATTTTAGCCTCAGGAATTTGATGGATCCGATGGTTGTAGACGTGGTTGTTGTTCATCATGGGAAAAATAGTGCATCCCGCAATCATCCGTATGGGAGAGAGCCATTGGAAGGGGTAGCGACTGAGACGGTGATCGAGAGATGGATGGTACAGTACGAGAATGCCAGGATAGCTCCTGCCCATAACAGTGATCTTTCTTTGCTTTACAAGAAAATGTACAAGAAGTCCATCATACTTATGAGATCATTGAAGACGATGACGAAATTGTTACCTGCTTATAGGCTTTTGAGGCATCTGAATTCTATGAATGAGACTTGTAAATACGACATCATACATAAGGTCTCCTCTTTCAGCGACCCGTTTTCAAGAGAAGAAGAGCAAATGCTGAAACACTATACTTTTGTACCAGTGGAAGGGGCGAATGGTCGTCTTTGTGTCTCTGTTACTTATAGGCCAGAATTATCTGATTTTGATATTGAGAATTCCACATCATTTCCTCCTATTATCATTGCTGATTATGTCGGTAGCCCTTCTACTGATCCAATGAGGGCTTTTCCCTTGATGGAGAAAGGTGTCCGTGCAACCTCATTCCCGGAAAGAGGAATACCGATAGCAGCAAGGTCACCATCTTCAGTTCCAGATGTTCGGCCACATGCATGGTCAGCCGGCATCCATGCACCAGCTAATTTCCATAATCAGCCTACTGTTGGGTCCCCACCTGTACACCGTGGATCATATATACCGGGAGATTTCTCCTCCCCACCTAAGAATATGCAAGGTCAGAGAATTCATGGTTACAGATTGCCACCCAGCCATTACAAGAGTGGTAGTTTTGATGAACAACTTTCACCTCCATTCTCTCCAGCTTCATCCCCATCGCCTCCAACACACCTCCTAGGGCACAGCCCTATGCAGTCTCGGTTACGAGCAGAATCTACCCCTGTAACTATTCCACATCCAATGATGACTAGAAGTCCTAGATACCTTTCTCCCAATTATTCGGATCCAAGCAGGCACTCTCTTCCGCCTCTTTCTCCACGGCATATCAAGGCTGATTCCAGTTCACAAGATTCTCCTTCTCAGTCTGGGATCAGGTCATCCAGTAAACTGGGACCTGGAGAATCTTACTCTGGAACGACAAATGTATCATCTGGTTCAAAGGTATCATAGATATGTAGTAACTTGTGAACTTTGATTGGTTATGTCTCATGCTTTGTGCTGAGTATTTCAGTTGTTTCATTGCACAGATGGGCAGGGACAGCAGAGAAGATTCTGGGCGCTTTTCAGGGTTGCTTTCTTCTGGTAGCTCACCTCGTGTGGGATTTTCAAGAAGCTCGAGTAGAGTGTCCTTTCAAGACGAATTGGATGAGTGTGACTTTGTTCTTCCATTTGATGTTGATGATGTCGATCCATCATATTCTATATCTAGGTATTTCTCTTTATTCTATCCTCTATCATACATGCAAGTTGTTGCCGCCAGTGATATGTGATCAGATCGTTTCCTTCAGAAATTTGTTTGCATTGGATATGGCATCTGCCCAGTTAGATTGGATGTTTCTCAGAATGGCATCTTTAGGCCGGCTTGTGCCTGCCTTCCTTTCTGTATTAGTTGTTGGGCTCTTATGGTCCGAAACAGTGGATGACACCAGATGTCTATATGCTCATTATTCACTGCCCATTGACAACTTGCATTACAATTGTTGTTCAATACGATGTTTTTTTTTTTTTTTGGGGGGGGGGGGTTAAAAAGTAAGAAGCTTATTGACCCATTTGCACATGCTATCTTTTTTTGTACTTTTTGATGTGCAGTCAGAATACTGATGCAAGAAGAGGATTGGATTTCACCTCCCAAGCATTCTCAATGGGCCGGAAATCACATGATGCTGCTGTTGGTGCTCTTGTCCAAATGCTGAGGACAGCTCCTCCGCTCCAGCAAGACTCAAGCAATTACTCAACCCAGTCCCTGAAACCAGAACAACAAGGGGGTAACTTTGGAACTGCATCCGGCTTCTTCATGCCTCGGAGGGCTTCAGATGCCTTGGAAGAGCTGAAGAGTTACAAGGAAATGAAAGACCTGCTCCTTTCAAAGAGCGGAACTCGAGTAGTTAGCGGCGAGTAGAATTTTCATGATTCACCAGTAAGTTTAAGCTGTATATAAGCCATGTAAAAGAACCGTCTGCATTGTGAGGTATGCTCTAGGGTATCCTTTTTCTAAGTGGACTAGTGAAGCCTGTAAATAGATGATGATGAAACACTTGATCTGCTTTTTTCGTAAGTAGATAGTTCTTGCAAGTGATTAATGTGTGCAAGGAGCATTTCATATTTCAGTTGTGTTTTATGTCTGTGGATCTTGGCACAATACTCTTGACATTGGGATCAGTTTTAGTTCTGTGTGCTTCTGTGCCAGGTTTGGTGGTTTGGTATTTTGTGATGAAAACTCTTAACAGTTATTTGCCTGGAGTTTATGCATCTTTGTTGTGCTCTGGGATGGTCCAGTGTTGTTCCCAGCTAGCTGTTGTGTTATTGTGGCATTGGTGTCGTTATTCCACAGGTTGATCGATGTCACCCATTTTCGGATCCGCTTGCGGAAGGCTTGTTTTCACGTTTCACATTTGAAGTTTATCACTAAAATGACAACTTCGGATCTTCTTTGTAAAGTATTCCTGATTCTGTTTGTCTCCGTAGCAGTAGTCACTAACTGATCATCCAAGTAGTCACTAAATTTGATGTTGGCATGTGGTCCTCTGGAGACGCTGCCTCAGCCTTCCTGCCTGAGAAATAATTGATGCAGACAGGATCTGCTCAACTTCTGGATGTTTCTTTTATTTTTTTGGATTTTTATACATAATTATCTTAAATCTTAAAAATTTGCAAAGAAAAAATCATCTCAAATCTTCATATTTATCAAAATACTATTCAATATAAAATTTACATAATACCTTGTTAGTGAATCCATTGATTTTAATCATTTTTTATATTATTCCCTTTTCTTCTTGTTTAATATTTCATCTTTACATTAAAAAACAATCATTATAATTTGAATGGTCAAATCAGAGAAATTTAATAATATAAGAAAGATATATGAAAAAAGCTTTTTTTTTTTTTGTGGATAATTGAGTTTACAAAATACTTGCCCAAAGGCAAAGACCGTTAAATATAGCACATCTTTGTGGACTTTATACAGCACGTTTTGTGAACTTTGAAGCATGGCAACATCACGTTGTGAACTGAAAATCTTGCTGGAGCACGCCTGGACGGTACACGTTTGGAGCACACCCTCAAATGTGTATATAAACAAAAGGATTGTTTATAGGATATTCATTCAACTTGTACACTTCAATTTTATCAATATACTCCTCAAAGATTTAACAAAGGCCATCACCCAATGCATATCAATTGCTCTGCCTATCGCACACATCTTGCAAAAGGCCACATATACTATTACACCTCATGACTCTCCAAAGGGAAAACACCACTTAACAAAAACTTCTGGATTGTTATCCATAAGTAAGATGATGTTTTTCGTTTGCTAACATGTGTTTGGAGTTCCTGTTGTGTATGGGGTGCAATATATTTCTACCTGATGAGTGCTTCTCTTGCTAAATTTGTTAAAATACCACATTTACTGAAAAAAATGCCTGTATGAAGCAGAGCTTGATGAGGGAGGAGACGATGAGGAGGGAGCGGGTCAGGGTGGCCGAGGAGGCCGAGGAGAGACTCTGCTCGCAACTAGGCGAGCTGGAGGCCGAGGCTGTCGATCAGGCTAGGAGTTTCCAGGCACGCCTCTTGGTGCTCATGGGGCAGCTCTCCGAACCACACAAATCATAATTAACTAGCAGCAGATCATGAGCTCGTCGTGGGATACATTGAGATGAAACGACCCAAGTTTTTTTTAGCATTGGTAATAGCAGTGTTATTTACTCGATCGTCTCCTGAAATGAAGTACTGTGCACAATGGTGCGTGCTTTGCTGTGATCGGCTCACATGATTCTGTACAGGTCCATCTGGGTGTTATTTCCGTCGTATCAAACTAGTTTATGTCCTTTTACCTAAATAGAAAAACGATAAATATGCACATGAAAAAAATTGGATCGACTCGAGCTTGTTGTATTCTCTATCCTTCTCCTTGTAAATTACTATATATACATTCAAATCTTCTTCGCCTTGAACAAGTGTGCAGACAGTGAACCATTGTGTTTTTATCCTGAACAACGGACTGTCTGAGTTGTATCTAAAATCAAATTGGTTTCTGGAATTGGTTCTCTGTTGAGAGATTATGAACAGAAGCAGACTTTCATTCTATAGTAGTAGTAATAATGTAGAAATGTTTCAGTTTTTCCTTCTTTTTTTTGGTCGGAAAGATTGATAAGCATCCGCTTTTATTAAATAGAGGTTGAGCAATAAATCCATAGCTACAGATTTGAAAAAACAGAATGGCCAACTTCTCACTTGTTGGACGCATATAGAGGACGCAACGGAGAACAGTTCAATAGACTTGATTACCAAAACGATTTATCTAATACTGGATACAAATATTGTACACAGGTCAGATGCCAAAGCATATAATGGAAGAACTGATTCAAATACTGAACAATTCATTGCATCGCGGAGATTTGGGGCCGATAGAATGCAACTTCAGTGGTTGACACATTGTTTTCCATGCACATGGAGTAGTTTGTGAAGCATGAGCAATCAAGCTCACACCCTTCAGTTTTTTCCGTTAACATTTTCCCATCATTATGCAACTTTAGGAGCAAACAAAAAAAAAGCCTCTTTCTTTGTTCATGTTCATGTTCACGGGTTTGATTTATTTTAATGAATCATGATCCCAATTTCAAAAAAAGAAAAGAAAAAAAACGAGCCTCTTTCTCTCTTTTCTATGACTTCTGGAAAGAGTATACAGAAATATCGTGCCATCCATCCAAAAAAAAAAAAAAAAAAAACCAAGGATGACTCGGTAATGCATGAAGATCACTTCCCAATACTCCAAAGTCAACTATCGATCATTACCGGTAGGTACATTAGTAGATTCCAACTCCAAGAATCATCTATGTGAACCAGTACGAGGAGCAGATCGATGTTCCAAGTGACACAACGATAAGATATCCTGACCAGCTTATTCCCATATTTCAGGTGATGGAAGATCTCCGCCTATATATTTTAAGCATCGTTCCTCTCTTTGCTGCCATGTATTTACAACCAAACCACAAATACCGACCACAATAAGCATGAATAATCAAGATACCATAGCCAACTGTGAAATTACACTCTGGTTTTGGTTTCAATTCTTGACCATATCACAACTTTGAGACGAATACAACTAAATAAAACCATCCTCGGGTACAAATTAGTCATGAACGACCACAAGAACAAAATTTCCTCCCAAAAATCATACCGATTTGATTCTAATCTTACCGGCTTCACCTACAGCTTTCCTCTGCTCTCTTGCAGCTCCGTGTCCCTGAAAAAAATGTGGTAAGGTGATCATGACTATGATACAATTTTTCTTCTTGTGAATCTTGGTATCAATCTGAGAAGTATAGATGATTAACCTTTGGATGTGATCAAGGATGAGAAGTCTTGGCCCAGGAGGGATTTTGACATCTCTAAGAGCACTGAAATCACAGGAAATCAGGATCAGATCAACAAAGCTTTTTTTCCCATAGAATAGAAAAGTTGCTGCAAACACTTCATACTTTGTCATGACAGCAACATATGACCCATTCCATGATCGCAAGGATCACATAGTAAACACTAAAAAACTGATCCTGTCCAAAACAGAAGCAACACAGAGAAGCCCCTCTAATGGGATGCCCCATGTCCTCTATTCTATCCAACGAAATAAATAATGAATTCTAAGAATCATATTGCAACGAGAAATGGCTACAACCACTGAACTTTACATGATGCAGTAACTGTTTAGAAGTCAGTCACGCCAGAGGCCCAAAGCAAAAAGAAAAAATAAAAAAACACAAAGATAGGATATTGTAGAACGAAATATGAATAGCGTACTCGCCTATCAGTGAGCAATGGCAAAGTGCTATCCGTTAACAGGCCTCTCTTGAAGTTCTTCTCATAATTCTGCAAACCCAGGCTACTCAGCATGCTCCTAGTTCTTGTGTAGAACAGATCTTCAGTGGGTGGAACAGAAAACTTCTGAGCTACCTGCGAATGAACAAGACTTGTTACCTAAACATGAATAAAGATAAACCTCAATGATTGGGACAGACTCTGTCGGATCGAAAAGGTAATATCTATTCATAGCATGAAAGAAACAATGAGAACATATGAGCACGAGATGGTTTCCTCATAGTTAGCAGCTTGCTAAAAGCAAAAGTATGAAGGACTTCTGAACCATAATCCATCATCTTCCTATACTGATTATTCAATATTCAGGTGCGGGCCAAGATAAGGATTCATTTTCCTACAGAAGCCTTGCGGTCCACTGTCTTATATTACGGTATAACCCTATTATCTGAAGTATGCAACAACTCTTTCCTGCAACACATTTAACCAAAGCGTTTGACCTTCATAAATACTATCATATGAACCAGCTGGATATCTATCATTTTGATGACGAAATAAATACACAAAGCTGAGAGACCCATAATCCATGATGGCAGACAACAAGTGAAAATAATATGATACGGTATGACACTCGTTTCTTCATCTTCTGTTGTTAGTGAGCATGTTGTTAGTGAGCATGAGAGAATGCACGTACATCCTCAATAATTCTTCTTTAATTGTCCTTCAAAGATAATATGCATGATAAATAGTTTAGACATAATCTTAAACGTCATTGCTAATTATTATAACATCTCAGAACGCATGTTAGACAGATAAACTCTGAGCCACATCAGCCAACATAGAAGCCCTTGGACATGCTGAGTTCAACATGAAACTGAAACAAAGGGGAGAACTCACCGTGAAGATTCCACCTTGAACAAGAGCAAAGAATATCCCAGATGTAATCACATTTTGCAGCTGATTTGGGCTGCCCATCCCACTCACCAGTGAAAACATGGCTCCTGACCCAAACGCTGCCACCATGCTGAAATAAACACAAACTACCTTACAAGAGAATTCTCATATAATAGAAAGATACATCAATAGCTTCACAAAACACTGATATTATATATCAGCAACATTTAACATGATGAAGGAAAAAATATCATACATGTTAAATGACACCTACAATACTAGTTCTGCTAACAGCATAAGCTTGTAATAGAAAAAGGAAGACAACAATCTCTCATCATTTCATTTATTTTTCAAGATAGAGACAACCAAAAAATATCAGACAAGGGAGAGTTCTATCCGATGTTCAGAAGGGTTCATTAGTGAAAGAATTCAGTAGGGGTGAGGTATAGGAAGCCTTGATTGAGATTGATGATAGTAGAATGTCAGGGAGTAATGGATATACAGCCTTCTTTTCAAGAAAGCATGGTCGATAGTTGGAGATGAAGTTACTGATGCTGTTATGCACTTTTTTGAAACTGAAGTCATGTCTAAGGAGATTAATTCCATGATACTATACCTGGCAGCCAAGGTTGAACATCCTTCCACCTCAAATAACTTTAGACCCATTGCTTGTTGCAATGTAATATCTAAGACAATGTCGAAGATGTTATGTAGACAAGTGCTTCCTGATATCATAAGTCCCTCTCAGAGTGCTTTTGTGGCTCAACGAAATATCATTGACAATATCCTCCTATGTCAAGATCTCATATGTGGATATGATTGAAAAGGCAATTCTCCTAGATGTTCAATCAAAATAGAGATTAGGAAGACATATGACACTTTAAACTGGGATTTTAGTGGTGATATTCTTAGTGCTTATGGCTGTCCAGTCATCTTTTGTACATGGATTAGAGCTTGTCTTACCTCAGTAATGTTCTCTATTAGTGTAAATGGAGAATAATATGGATATTTTCAAGGAAAGAGGGGATTGCGTCAAGGATATCCCTTATCTCCTTACATATTTGTGATGGCTACAGAGTAAATCTCGCTCTCTTAGACATATAAGTAACAAAAGATGGCTTTCAGTTTCATCCCAGATGTAGAAGAATGAAAATCATTGAACTATGTTTTGCTGATGATTTGATGATTTGATGATTTTATGTAAAGCTGATATGATCTCTCTTCGTATGATTAAGAAGCAGCTGCTGCATTTTGCCGAGGTTTCTGGTTTGGAGGCAAATAAGGGGAAAACTTGTGTTTATTTTAGTGGGGTGTCTGAATTAGATGAGAGCAATTTTGCTGATATGTTGGGTTTTCAGAGGGGCATGCTTCCAGTTCGATATCTTGGAGTTCCTCTAACTATCAAGAAATTGAATGTCGTCCAGTATAAGCCCCTTAGAAGCAGAATAACAACCTGTATTGCAAGTTGGAGTGCTAGACTATTATCTTTTGCGGGCAGATTGCAATCGATTAAAGCTGTACTGCACTCCTTGCAACTCTATTGGTCTCAAGTTTTCATTTTCCCAATAGCTGTAATTAGGTGAGGAAGATAAACCAAAAACCGAAAAATCAATGTTAACCGAACCGAAAAATGGACTCGATTTTGGTTTTCCGATTTTCGGATTTTTGATTTTTCGATTATTAGCCCAAATTCGGTTTCAGTTTTGATTTCTCAATTGGCTTGTTATTCGATTTTTATTAACCGAATAACTGAATTTTATTTTAAAATTTTTTAAACTATACTAAGTTAATAGCAAATATGATACTTTTATATTCAAAGAATATATATTATTTCTAAATTCAACTTTTTATTTTCACTTTCGATTTTTCAAAAAATAACTCCTATATTATTTTGTCTAAATATTTTGTTGCATTGCTCGATAAATATCGAAAAACGAAATTTATTTCGGTTAACCGAAACCGAAAAACCGACTTAATTCGGTTTGGTTCCGGTTTCTCATTTTCCAAAACCGAATTTTTTTGGTTAACCGAAACCGAAAAAATTTTGGTTTTTACCGAATTCTCATCCCTAGCTATAATAGAGGAAATCGAGGCAATATGTCGAGCTTATTTATGAACTACGGGGGCTTTACAAAGAAACAAGGTGCATTTTTCTTGGAAAAAGATATGTGAGCCTACGAAGAGTGGGAGTTCGGGAATCAAAGCTCTGTATGTATGGAATATTAAAATGTTTTTTAGAAGGCCTGGGACATTCAGAAGGAAAGGTAACGTTTGTCGATACATTGGGTGATACATTGGGTGCATTCGTATTATATCAAGAATCGAAGCTTTGGTGATTTAGTATATAAGTCAGGTCGGTTTGGCACAAAATTTTGAAAACCAGAGATCTGTTGAGGGTATGCCTAGATGATGAATTTTAGCCTGTAAAGGTTATCACACACTTAGGCAACCTGCACCTACTGTAAGCTGGTATAAACTTATATGGAAGAAGGAGATCATCCCTATGCAGGGTCTGATACTATGGTTGCAGGCAAAAGGGAGGCTAAAAACGAAGGATAAAATGTGTCAAATGGGATGGCAAGGAGATATTAGATGTGTGCTGTGCAATGACGCTGATGAATCGATGATCATATCTTTTTCTTATGTCCTTCTATCCAGGAGAATGTGAACCTGGTTTTGGAGAACTGGAATCTGAAGCAGAAGCTGATGATCTGGAGCAATTGGTTGATTTGGATGAATAAGGTTGCAGGTGGAGATACGAGGCAAACGAGAAATAGGAGACGTATGAATGCTGCGATGATCTATGAGATTTGGTTGGAAAGGAATCGAAGATGTTTTGATAAGGAGAGGCTGCAGGTGGACGAAATATGGAGGAGGATAACTGCTGTGAATTTACAATTTGGCTGACCAGGGCTGTACTGATATACTAATGCTGGTTTAATTTTGTTTCTATGTGATGTGAGATGTAAGCCTTTGGCCAAAAACTCTTGTATCGAGTTTTCTGAGAAATAAAGCAGTGAATGATTGATCCAAAAAAAAAAAAAAAAAGAGAGAGAGAGAGAGTCCCATCATAAGAAAATGTTGAACCACATATAATATTGCCATTTTGAATGTGGAAAAAATAAATTAATTAAGTTCTAAATGTGTGGAGAACTTAAGTGGTTCTAGAAATAAGGGGGAAAAAATGCACCTAGTTTGAACATCGTCCTTTCCCCTCAGTCTTTTCATGACGGAAGATATGCCAGCATTAACACCAGTCATGACAGCGAAGTTGCGTGCTTGGATCAAAGGGCCTCCGGCAAGGGCCTGCATGTATATAGGCCAATCGAACAAAATTAGAAAAACATCGTTGGCATAGAAATTCGAATTTTTCTCCATGGATTATGGAACAACTAAAGCTAGTGAATAGAAAAGTTGAGGAGAACCAAGTAGTAGATTTTGACAGCACACACTGGCTTCTGCCCGCTGTTAAAAAAATCCAGCAGATGGTAAAGTGACTAATGCTTTAAATTAAGCAGCTGATAAGGTAATCATGATGTTGAGCAGCTGAAGGGAAAGGGATCCCATAAGTGTTTGAAGCCACAAGCCAGGTAAGCATCTGTACAGAAGCCTTGGGAGAAGTAACCAATTAACCTTTGAATGCGACATCAGAAAACATAAAACATAAACAAACATTTAACGTGGACCTTCAACAATGGAGTTAATCTGGCTCTAGTCATATGCAATGCGACAAACAATGGAGGCATCAACACAAAGTGCTATGGAACTTAATATAAGTCATCAACCTTTGAACTAAATCGTATTATGCATGCTATATGAAAGTCACACCAATACCAATGCTCCGAACATATCTAAAGCAAATTGAGCAATCGCGTATGAATATGATTAACAATCTATGGAGACTTCCACACCGAGCAGGCAAGCTTGTATGCGAATGTTACCCGGCGCACAACTCCTTGGGTCTGATTTTGCTATCACATTGTACTATTGGAGAACATGACTCATGGAAAGGTTGCATATTTGGATTCCAATTATAATCGACTTCACAAAGACGTCAGTAAACTATCATAGTCTACAACTAGCAGAATGAAGAAGCTAGCAGCAAGAGTTCTAATTGTCAGAAGTCGAATCCATAAAATCAGCCCAAACAAAACCAAAATCCATAAGAAAATAAATTGTTAACCTGGGCTTGCTGGAAGGACGCCAAGGCCTGAGGGCCAAGCGAAGGATCAGGAGGAGGAAGGGTGGTGGAGACATCGCCGGTAATAGTGCCCATGAAAGCACCGATGGCGGCGCCCTGGACGGCGCTGGTGGCGGTGACGACGGCGGCTTCGACGGCGATGGACTGTTTGGAGAGCCATGTCTTGAATCCGGTCTCCAATTCCTTGAATTTGGCTTGCACGGCCACAATCGGGTTCTCCGACGGTGGCAGAAAATTGAAACCGCCGCCGCCGCCACCAGCGGCCTTGGGCTCGAAGAGTTGGATTATATTTCCTCCCATAGTGGTGGTGGTCTCTTGTTGTTGTTGGTGGGAGTTGGAGTCTCCGGCGGCGGCGACGATGGAATTGGAGACCATTCTGGTCGGCACCGCACGGCAGAGTACGTTTGGATTCTCGACTCGAGGTCGAGGGCTCTCAGGGAGTGTTGGGGATTTATGTGTATGGATTGTGGATAACCCCACACTCAATAATCTACTGCTCTCTTCGCCTTTGCTGCTTCATCGAAAATATTTGTTGACCTAATTAAACGTTGAACAAGTATTCATGTTATTCAGTATTCTAAGTAATCTCTCTATGTTTTCATTTTAGTATTTTCTCTATCCCACGAAAAATAAAATATATAATTTTTTTGTATTATTCTACACGTATAAATATAAATCTCGATTTCATATCAAATCATGTCAAATCGTCCCGTAATATGTATTATGTTGAAGCACGTATTTTATATAATAATTTATGTTTCACGATAAATTTACAAAAAAAATATATGTTTAATCGTCGTTATACGGTGTCAAACTTTATATCGACACGTATATCCGATCAAACTGTTTATGTATAACTTTTGACTCACCAAACCGATTTTTTGGCCAAATATTGTCAACAAAGAGTTTAATTTGGGATCTATGCCTATACTTTTTGAAATTAGGAAAGTATGGCTACACAAGGAGAGAGAAATTGAAACACGATGGTCGTGTTTGCTAAATAAGACACAAAGATCGTGTTCAACTTTTTTCCTTTAATAAAAGCCGATGTGTTTTTCCCTTTTTTGTGGGGGCTTTGTTTTTATTTTCTTTTTTTATCCGTAAATTCCTTCGAGGCTATATGCTTTACAAAATAATTCATATTTGATATAAGAAAATATTTTCCATTTCATACATTCTTCTTCAAAAGAAGAAACAAAATGTTCAATTTTTCTCTCCTGGTATACTTTCCTAATTTTAAACACTCTATCCATATGTCAGCCCAAAGGTAAACCCATGACAAGTTGATGAGACCCCAGAGAAAAGCCCATCCAAGGAGGTCCAAGTTTTAGATTTCTACAAATTTGCCGAAGATTTTGAAGAATTTCGGAGAACTTTAGAACCTTGTAAATATGTAGAGATCTTTGTAAGTATTCTATACAACTCTAGGAGAAGTATTCTAAATTATTCCGAAGAGTTGTATATATGAGTTTAGTTCATTTGTCAAACCATCCATCACGAGATCCATCCAATCCTTCACGAGATCCCACAAAAACCCGAGAACAATACAACGTGTTTTCCTTTCACAAAGTTCAAATTCTCATTCTCTTTTCGAGTTCTTACTTAGCCATTTGACGTTGGAGTTAGGTTAAGCTCAAATGAAGATGAGAGTAGTTTGAGTGTCGCACATGTCTTAAAAATCTAACCCGTAACACATAGATGCCTAATTAATTTTTTTTGTTGGCAATATTTGTCCAAAAAATCCTCAGCAAACAATAGTCATATAATTGATTTTTTAAAATAATAGATTTATTTTTTAAACTGTTCGATTAACTTTTTCTCGACTAGGCTGCCCCATATGCTTCATCAACTTTTTATTTAGAACATCGATCAATGAAGGAAAAGAAAAAGAATGTCATGACTTATACCATATGCTAGCATTATGAAATGTAAAGCCGATAATCGTTTGGTTCAATACAAAGAAACAAGCTCAACCATCATCTACAGCTGCAAGCATTCCCTGATGTAAGCTTTTCCTTGTGATCTTCGGTGAGCTTTCTGAATAACTATCTTCATCACGTTCCCTTCCCGTCACAGCAGCCTAACCTCTTTAATGGGAGCTCGAAGACTCCGATCCTAAAAGGTTGGAACTTGGGCAATAGAGTTTCTGTTTGCTAAATCACATTATCGTCTGCTGGCTTGGTAAGCGACCTTGTTGGTCTAGTTGTTGCTGAGTGGGTATTTTCAGAACAACAAACCTGAGATCACTAATGATAGCACTGATGCTGAAAGAGGCAAGATGCTGTGTGCACTAGACGCTTCCCCCCAGGAATCCTGATTGATATTCTTCTGGTTTGATGATTCATATCCTCCGCAAGACAAATTTGTCCTGTTTCACAATTTCTGTCTTAGACTGGATTCATGCCAAGAACACAGAAAAAAGAGTTGCTGAAATCATGAAAGGTTTTTTGAAAAGAGGAAAACGAATGCTCAAATTTCCAAGCCTTCCAGTCCCAAAGAACAGGCATATTTGTTTAGGAGCTCTACCTGTCAGCTGTGGGGCAAAAAACGATGGCATAATCATAGGCCTTGCATGTGAAGGTGCTCGTCTCATCATCAAAAGCATAGCTATATGCCCTCGGGCATGCTCTCTTGAAGAGGGTCGAATAGATTGATGGACGGCATGTGCTTGGGTTAGCAAACTCTCCGATACAGCAATACTCGTCTAGTCCGAATGCTTCACATGCACTCCTACATGCTATCACTCCCTCTCCACGATCCTCTTCTCCCATAACTTGGAGCTCCTTCGGGCATCCTATGACCAAATATTTATACAAAAATCACCCAGGCTTGCAAATTCACAAACTAGTAGTTGCTTAAATCATCAATCATCATCCATGTTTGTTTACCTAAGTTGATGTCCGCAACACAGCCTGTTGTATTGCAAAGATCACATTCCCCAACAGGTGAAGCAATGAGAGGAAGATTGTACCCATCAACAATGCTAACATCATAGAAATCTTTGTCGCTGCCTTTGCCCAGCGTAATTTCGAAGAGGGTTGCTGGCGGCATAGCACCATTGCCATCACATTCCAACCTTCCCCCACAATCTCCAGTCAGACAAGTGCCAGTACCCAGTTGATCGAACTCGCAGCCTGTTCTTGCCCAGATCCGGCCTGACCACCCTGGGAAGGAAGGGACTCTTACACTTTTCTGAGGATCCAACTGGAACCCAGTTGTATTGAGTTGTGGCGTTCCTGAACCAGCTAATATCCCCGGCCATATTGTGAATGGGCAGTTGTTTGTTATGATGAAAGAGTAGGACAGTGTGCTTTGGAGGAGCTGGAGAATGTCCAAGCCGACGAAGATCCAAATATGTGTTCTGAGCATTGTTCCCAATTCGGGGTGGATGCAGATGTTCTTTTTTGGGCAAAAGGGAAGTCCTAAAAGAGATCCAACGCGTCATTTTCTAGGCACTTAGAGGCCGAGGAATCTTATTTCCAAGGAAGTGAATTGCAAAAAAACAGATTGAAATCCACAGGCCGAAGTTACTTCTTGTCACAGTGATAAGCTGCAAGATGTTCAAGGGTTTGGGATTTCTTCCCGTATTTGTGGCCTAGCCATAAAGAGATCCCTTTCTTTTGGCATTTATTAGCGCACATTTAGAGGCTTATCTGATCACCCAAAAAAGGGGCAGTATAAAACTTCCTTGATGCTTCTTTATCATTTCATCCTTTACCTTCTTCATCATCCCCAAGATTGGTTATGAAGAATCTGCATATAACAAAAAATAGAAGTAAGTTGGACCATGGGATCTAAAGGAAGGAAAAGACCCAATCCCAAGTATAAGGGATATACACAAAATACTAGCACATTCTTACTCGTTACAAGGCCATAATCCTGCAAAAATATCATAGCACAAAGATCTGTATCAACGAGCTTTAGAAGGTGTCCAGACCGCAGTATATACTAGCAAATGGTGATGTGAAACAACAATAAAGAATAAAGAAACCATTATATAGGGAAGTAATTTCTCACCAGTATCCTGATGCTGTCGCAGCAAAAGATATCAGTATAATGATCAGCCACAATGCTGGATCACCACTATGGTGCCGAGGAAATGGTCTTCCTGCATAATGTTTAGTGGAATCACCATCCTGCACAAGGAGACAAAGAGACCTGCTTCAGAAATCCTTGCATTGGAAGGTGGTAGGCAAAAATAAATCAACTTAATTAAGACTATAAGCAAATTCAAACTGCCTCATTGTCAAGCATTGGGCACCTGCAAAATAACAAATAGGAGCAGATATGTCAAATTCATCGCTACACAGTGAAAACAGCAAAATGGTCTAGCTCGTCATGAAGTCATGGATAAGAAACAAAAAGAAAGCACAGTGCAGTTTTCAAGTACAATTAATCACCCCCTTAAGTCCATAGGCCAATACACTATCCCCAAGTCCATATAGTTAGCACCAAACAAAGAAAATTAATACAACTTAAGCAACCACAATGCTGTTATAGGAATGCAATAGGAATCAAATAAATAAAAAAAACCTTTGTCACATCATTTATCTATAACTAAGCAGCTATTAGCGAAGTACTTATAATCTATAGAGGATACAGCAACAAGAAAGAATATCACAACCCCATCAAGTGTGCAACATCTCTCAGGAAATCCTCAACTGCAGTAGCACGAGTTACTTAGAAATTATGACACTCTAAGCAGGAAATATACAAAAGAAGTCTTCTACAAATCCATAAATCCCAGACATGAAAGTCCTCAAGCCTGATAGGAATGACACCATGTCCACCATTAAGGTTCTCAGACAACGAGATCGATCAAGAGTTCAGCAGTAAGTAAAAAGTTAAAAGGCAAGCAAAAAATTCTTATAAGAAATATTTAGTTATCTAGCTTAAGTCCATGCCATCGCCAACTTGACCGCAGATCGGGCTAGCAGCAGAGAAGGATCTCTCAAAAGCAGATGGACTAAATTTAGAATCCCGTCTGCGCTTGAAAGAACATCTTTCGGGAGAAGAACTCTCGGCCTCAAATTTCCTACGAACTCCTATCACAGCTTGTTCTTCAGCAGGTGTAAAAGGGAAGATCTGTCCGCTAACTCTGCAAAGAGAACTATAATTGTCATAGAGTATCCTCTGGTCACAGTTTTTGTCGCATATATGTGTAAGTCCTGTTAGCCTGCAGCGATACATATTGCCACAAATGTGCTCATTTTGGCATTTCCAGTCACACTTGTGCCCTGGGTTCGGTCCATCACTGCCAAGAATACTGGACAAAAATATAACGTTTCCTGATCCTGCCATCATAGGTGCACCCTGAACTGCCATTTCTGTTTTGCAATAAGTTGATAAACTTCAGCCGCAGAGGTAAGCACAACAGATGTGCGTCAATCTCAGTGCACAGATTGACCTCTGCAGAAAGAGTGACAATTTACATTCAGATCTATGGCTAGTCAAGGTTTAAAATTCTTAGAAAGTTTCTACGAAACGTGTGAAAAGGAAAGCTTGTCATACACAGCATCAGAACGAAATGACACATACGTGGCATGAACATATCTCGAACCACCGAAGCATATCTGATCCAAAAAAATACCATCATATCATGCAAGAATCATTATCATTGTAGGCATTTGGGTATCTAGAATTCACTTTTATGAATCAATTACTAGCTCACGAATATCTATGTGGACTGGTGAACACCTCAAACACTACAAATTAGAAGGACGGACTACAAAACATATCAAACAAATGAAACTCGCACATACTGGGATGAGATCGAGAACACGTCACTACAAGGTATGTTCCAATCTTAGACGTGAAGATGATCCAGTAATATAATAATCCTATTTTGACCACGAAGAGGGACATCATCCTGAATATTTATGCCTAATCTACCGACTAAATCGAAAAACATGGAAACAATACTCATAACAGAACAACGAATTACCTAAAATCAACAAATGGGCATCAATAAAATCAAATACCCATGAAAAAAGAAGACAAAAACTCAAAATCGAAGACAAATTCAAACAGAATAAGACGTACCGTGAGATCCGCCGAATACACAAAAGAGCACCTGCCAAACCTTGACGAAAAGACCAAAACAAAAGGGCAAAAAACACGCACAAAAAAGAAAAAGGGAAAAAAATCGCTCCTATGCCTCTCACACTCTAAGAAATCTCTCCTTTCACTTTCTAATAATCCTCAAATCTGGGATGGGAGTGGGAAGAAAAGGGGCAGTTGACGAAAATGGGAAGATGGTATTTATAGAAAGAATGGGAGAATGGGAGAATGGGAGAATGGGAGTGGGTGCCACCGGTTGGAGAGGAGAGGAAGAAGAAAAGTAGATGAAATGCAACTGAAATCCACCACTTCACACAAATCACAAATGAAACTCAGATTCTCCATTCCCCACCCCTACCCCACTCTTCTCTAACCCTTTTCCCTTCTGCGGCAAAGTCAATTGTCCCGGCAGAGACGGAGCAGCGTGCAATTTGACGTGTTCCTCATTTTCCTCCTCTTTTCTTTCCTTTTTTTTTTTGTATCGATGGACCTTTGAGATGTTGACACGTGGATGGTGCAACATTTCATCCACGGTCGTGACGATGATGTCGATGGTTTGGGTTTGGATTTTTGGATGTTATGGTGGGCCCGTTCGTTTTTTATTTTTTGATCCAAGGGCTCAGAAAGAGAGGTGACCGTTCATTGTATACAAGAAAGTTTTTTTTTAATGTACATTTGACGAGATTTCATATACAAAGTACAAGATAATTTAGTGATGTTGGACTTTCGTCCACTATTCAATGGATTAATCATGGTCATAGTTTTGTGGGGAGGCAATTAAGAGCATGAGTAACCGTGTTTTTTTTTTTTGGAGGTTCAAAACCAATAAAAATCAATAAATAAAGGTTAAGTCAGCAAAAAACCTCCCAATGCTATCCGATCTTGCCCTTCAATTTTGAAGAGGGCTTTATATGAAATTGGACTTTCCCACTCCATCGTTGAGAAGCTCAAAGAAATGTGCTCACTGCCCACCCCTCTTTTATCAATATCAAAATTTCTTTGTTCTTTCTTTTTCTTTTTTTGGTGTTTTTTTCTTCCCCGATGACATACTTTATTTATAATCAATGTGGACTTACTTTTGGAGTTTTAAAACATTTGAGCCACTCCAAATTCTACTTTCCACGTCACTTTAGAGGTTGATTTTTCAAACATGATTGTAGATGTTCCAAGACGGCAAACCATTTGCAGTTTTTTAAAATACTGGTGGGATGAATTAATGATTTTAAAATTTTAATTTTTTAAACAATGTATTAAAATTATAATGCATTATTTCGTTATAATGAATCGGTCCAATTTTTATACAAATTTCAATTTTTTGTAATTCTCAATTAGTGCGAAAAAGTAATGTATAGACGATGTACTAAAATTATAATGTACCAGTTCGTTGTAATGAATTAGTTCAACTTTTGTACAATTGAGAATTTCAAGTTTTTAATTTTTTTTCTCAAACAATGTAATAAAATTATAATGTACCGATTCGTTAGAATAAATCGGTTCAATTTTTGTACAAATTTCAATTTTTGTAAATCTCAATCAGTACGAAAAAGTAAATAACACCAGGTGCTTGGTTCCCAACTTGGTCAGAGATTTACATCCAATATAAAAACATAACAATATACTGTAATCACACTAAGTATAATCTATCACCTCTATTTACAGACTCCTGTAAGACTCTACTTGTAAAAACACTTACAAGGTATTTTTCCCTAATCTATCCTTAGATAAGTGAAACTTCAAATACAGACACTCTTCTACTGACTGCAAACACCTAAAAAAACCTACGCTAGGGTTCTCCAAGCAGCAGAGCACCTCATAAGTGATGCTGAACCGAACAACAATATACAGACTCAAAACGAATGATTATAGATTTGATATATTTATTTCATCAGCATAAACATGAGCACTAAGGTTCGATATATCTTGTTCTTTTTGAAAACGACGAACTTTTTGAATCACATAAAATCAGTTTCGCAAGACAACTTGAAAAACCTTAGATGTTTGAAAGCGTGTGATTTGATAATCTGAAAACTACTTCCACCTTTTTTTCGCATAGTCAGCAAAAGAGCATAGTAAAGAGATGGAGGTCGTGGGTGAAAATCAATAGAAGACTGGTTCAAAAAGCAGTTTCCCCATATTTTGAAAAAGTAGGACAATTTGTAAAAAATAAATTGTTTAGTAAAAAACAATTCTCCACTTAGTAGAAAATATATTTCTGTCAAAAAATTTGATTTTCAAATAGCACAAAAATATTCAGTGAAAAACCTTTTTAAATCTTTATCCGAAAATCAAGGATTTTGTTATAGAACTGTAACTGTACCAAGAACTAATTATTTTCAAAGGCGAGGTTCATCATAAAAAATGAATATATAT
>LIEC01010425.1:0-38142 GCA_001925005.1 Drosera capensis | reverse complement strand
TGTCTCTCAAATAAATTATTCAATTTTTTATTATAAATTAATTTTTTAAATTAATTTTTATTTATTTAACAAAATAATTCATTTTTTATCTTAAAAATTTTTTAATTTCATAAATTTTCATAAATTTTATTTTAAAATAAAATAATCTTTGTTTTTAAATAAAATAATTCTGTTTTATTATTATGTTTTTCAAATCAATATTTATTTCATTTGAATTAAATACGAATCAAAAACATTTTTGAAATATCATAATTATATTATAAAAATTAAAAAAGATTTTATATTATATAGATTATTTTATGCAACAATAAGGATTCGGAATTATAAATATTTGAGGGACTTATTTAAACCTAACAAAAATTTGAGGATGATAAAAACCCAAGACATTAAATTTGATGCTAGTATCATAAAAACTTGTGTGACGCAAAAGTCCATTTAAAATTGATCCAATCATTCAATTTAATAAAGAAAGTCAATATTTAATTTGATTTAATTGCAAAAATATCATGGATTCTACCACCATTAACCAAAGCTCTACGATAAATGAACTCAAAGCTGACAGTGAGGAATTACAATTAAGGCCGACGACGACGACAATGTGAAATCGAGGCCGACGACGACGACAATGTGAAATCGAGGCCGACGAAGATGGGAATTCGAGGCCCACGACGACAACGACGGGAAATTGAGGCCAACCACGACAATTAGAAATTCAGACCAACAACGAAAGGAAATCGAAGTCAATTAATTTTCTCTTCCAATTGATGGGAATCAATTGAAGAGAAAAACGGCCACGGGTAGAAATCAATTTACGGGATTTGCTTTCTCTTCTGACGGCTCCATGGCAATGGTTGGCATCGATGGCTGTATTCAAACAATTAATGCGTCACGCGTCACGGACGAGGAATGTTTTAATTTTATAAGTAATTAATTATTTATAAATTGATTTTTTATATCCAATATCAATCATGTATAAGAGAAACCTTGAATGTAAAAATAATATTATTTAAAATAACTTTTAATATTTAGATATTTCATTTTATGTTTGATAATGTTTTCAAATATTTTTAGAAATTTTTTTTAGGATAAACAATATGAATATATATGTCATTTATGATATAATATGTATGAAATTATCATGATATTTACTCTGATTTTTTTATTGAATGATTAAAGTTATCAAATTAATCGTATCACAACATGAATAAGATCAAATTATAGTAGTATGTGTGTGAATATGTGATATAAAAAGTTTTGATTTTTTTTTTTCTTTTTGACAAAACTCTTGGGTTTGATAGTAAAAATATTTTCAATCAATTTTTCATAATAATTAACACTAACCACAATAATATTTACACGCATATTCTTTTTTCATGATATATATAAAGGATTAATAATATCTATGAACTATAAAAGAGAAAATATGAAAAACAAATCATAATTATTAATGTTGATTATTAATTATATATTGAATATGAAATTACTAATGAATCCCTCAATGATAACTGAATTGATTGATATATAGATATTAATATAGGATAGCATATCATGAGATAGCATATCATAAGATGATGCTCCAAATTAAGAATATATATTGATACAGATTGATATATAGAATGATATATCATGACATATTATAGCATCCCATAAGATGGAATACCAGGAGAAGGTTATAAACTACAATAGGAAAAATATTAAAAGTTTTTTCTTCTTTTTTGATAATTATTAATGTTAATTATTAAATATATTGAAAGTAAAAATTATGATTAAATCATTAATAATAATTGAATTGATTGATATACAGTTATTAATATAAGATGATATATCATGTCATACCATGCCATCCCATGGAATGACGTGGCAATGGCATATCATGGTATGATTTTCTGAATATATATATGGAAATGTCATGGGTTCCTAACACTGACAATTATTTGGGCCTTTTTTTTTAACATAAATCTAATTAAATCTCGATCATTTATTTTTCTTGATTAAATATGGACATTTAGATCAATATTAAAGGGCCTTAGCATCATACAAACTTGTGTGATGCTAGCATCAAATTCCTTTTACCTAAAGATTTATTAGTGATTTTGAAAAACATTCATACAAAACTACAAGATCACTTTTATTTTATAGAAAAAATACCTTCAAAGTACTATTTGAAAGATTTTATTTCAATGATATACCACTTACTTTCATAAATTCAAACAAAGTATCACTCCACCCCCACCCCATCTCAAATAATACGTCTACAAAATACATTAGTTTGCCTATAAAAAGTAATATGTCTTTAAAAAGTTATTAAACCCATCGGAATCCGACCGAAGTAACTAATACGTCTGTCATAATTAGATCGAAACAACTAATACGTCCATCGAAATCCGATCACAACAGATAGTACTCTCATCGGAATCAGACTAGAGCAACTAGTACGTCCGACTGGAACTAGTATTTCCGTTGGAATTCGACCAGAGCAACTAGTACGCTCGACGGAATCCGATCGAAACAACTTGTACGTTCTTATTCCGATCAGAGCAACTAGGACATCCCAAAATCCGGTCGGGGCAACCAACACCGCTGACCATCACAACCACTTTCTTCATCCTTTAATCCCGTACCAAAATTAACTCAATCTCAACATTAACAACACTAATCAAAATCACAATTCCAAAAAAAATAAAAAAAAATCTAACACCTCCTCGTCTCCTCCTCCACTCAGCTGTCCTCGTGTCGATCTACTCATTACCTGTTAGCTGTAACCTATGACTATGACAAACAATTAGAGATCAATGCAAAGGAAAACACTCATGAAGAAAGTAAAAACCGACCTTGCATTGTTCATCGTCTTTATTAGGCATCGAAAAAGAAAAAATCGACCTGTTTGTTTTGTTAGGCAATTCACCGCCTTCCTCCTGCTATAAATAGTTTGTTAGGATGTTTGTAATGCATAAGCTCAGGAGTAGAGATTGTAGATCTAGTAGAGATCAATAAAAAAGAAAAGACAGAAAACGAGAAGGTTTTTCTCACAAGTCGTTTTGCCTTGTCACACACCACCATCACGATCCTAAATCCAACATTTGGTATCAGAGCCGGAGGTGCAGTGTGCAGAACCGAAGAGCCGGTGAGTGACGAGGAGCCTGACCGAGGACATATCGGACAAGGCTGCCAGAGGTAGGCGTGTTTGAGCGTGTTTAGGCCAGAGACTCGTACGCTGCAGATCAGCCGCCCAGCGTAGCCCCGACCTTCCCCAGCCATCACATCGACACAGCCACGGTCAGCAGAGATCTAGCCAAGATCCAGCTGCGACGCTGCGACAACCACCAAGATCCAGCCATTTTTTCCAGGCCACCAGAGAGTAGGCCACCCAACAAATTCGACTGTTACTCGGATCTCTGACTCGTTGCTCCCTCGTTTAGCGTCGATCCCTAAAGTTGACAACGACGACACCAACAGCAGTGCCTCCGACACCGGCGGCATCAACAAGTCTCAATCTCTCTTTGTGTCACTCTTCCGATCTCTCTTTAGTAGCCCCTTGAAGCGGATTACGGCAGCCACGACGGACCAAGGAGGAAGAAGAGGTGGTGACGGGAGGAAGAAGAGAGGTTGGAGAGGGTAAAACAGAGAGAAGAAGGTAGTTAGTGGGAGACAGGAGGAGTGGAGTATATTTTGGGGGGAAAGAAAGAGTGGGTGACAGTAAACACGCCTGGGAGAAAGGGTAGACGCGTGCGAAAAAATAAGAATCTTTTTCTCATGACAAAAACAACAAAGAAAAGTTTTTTTTTTTTTTAAAAAAAAACAATACATTAGCGTGTTGTAGGTACTCGTGAGAAAAAAGGAGTTTTTTTTTTTTTACAAAAAAACATTTTTTTTTACAAACTATTCACAAATGTCCATTGTCTCTCAACAAGCGTCAAAGGAGAGCGGCGGAGTGCCGTTCAATTTTTCGATACTGAATTCTTCCAATTACACTGTATGGGCAATAAAAATGGAGACGGTCCTAGATGCCTAAGAAGTGTGGGAGGCAGTCGAACCAACGGAGGAAGAAGAAGTTAATCCAAGAACAAAAATATAGTCGAACCAACTCTCTCACACAAGTATAAGGACAAAAATATCATTATCTACAAATTTAATATTCACATAAATTTTTGTGTCGACTCAAAACATTTCGATTAAATTAGAAGAGAGGGAATATATTGATTGCATCATTTTATCGTTTCAATCAGTCCAAATTATTTGAACTTTTCATATTTTGAATCACAAAAATATTTTTGTGATTCAAAATCAAAATTTGAAGAATAAGAAGATAAATCCAAATGAGAGAATTATCCATTAGTCATCAAAATCTAAATTATTTCACTTTATAAAAAAATAAATTATTTTATCAATTGATCATACCTCATTATCTTATTTGGGGTGGCTTCTTGATAAAATCATTCCTAAAATCAAATCAAATAAGACCAAATGATTATTAATAAGTTTGAGGTGATTTCTTGATAAAAAAAAAAGGTTTCAAAAATAAGAGCTATTGATAATTTACATAATCTAAATTTATATATAGAGTGTTGCAATTATAATGAGACGGATGGAGTCAAGGTTAAAGTGTTTTTTTTTTCTTTTTATTTAGTGCATGATTTGATTTTCCTTATCATCATGGAATATTTTTCTAGATCCTTGAAGGCTATGGTTGCTAGACCTGGTTTTAAATTTCATCCAAAGTGCAGAAAATTGAAGGTGGTCCATTTATGCTTTGCTGATGACCTAATGGTTGTAAAGCTGATAAGCCATCTCTGACATTTATTATGAAGGAGCTGCATACCGGTATATAAGCCATCTTTGGCTTGTAAACAAGGAAAAAAGTTCCATACTCTTTGGTGGTTTGATGTCGGTATGAAGGAGGAGTTGGCTTCTATAATTGACTATGATATTGGTGTTAGACCGACTAGGTATCTAGGGATACCGTTATCCGCTAAGAAGTTGTCTATCAGTCACTATAAACCTCTTATTAATAAGATCATAAAACGCATAACAAACTGGGATTCTAGATTGCTTTCTTATGCTGGAAGGTTAACAGTTATTAAATATGTGCTGTAAGCATACCGATTTACTCTAGCCAAATTTTTATAGAATGATACAATCACTCATCATGGAATAAAACTACTAATCTTCTTCGTGTCCGGGTGATATTTGTGTCATAACTTTGTCATGATTTCTTCTATCGTCATCTACGTAACATTTACACATGAAACACTTTCTAAGTTTCTTGGACTCTTGATTTTGTTCAACCCCACGTTTGATATGTATTTTCTTTTTACGAATTTTCGTTTGAGAAATGATTGGATCTAAAATATGTTCATATCTGCTGCAATGCTCGACTCTTGATAGACCATATTCCCTTGTTCATCTGACGACACTCCATCTGCTTCATCGGGGTCGGACGACAAACTTTGAAATGCACATCTTTTCAGTTCTACTAATTTCAGAGCATACTTGTAACACTTTTTCGAACAAGAAGCCTGCAATACCAAACCTTGTAACCACCTACAAAGATGGTTGTACATCATCTTCTACGATGAAGCGCAATCCACCTCATCTTGCGACACATAAGTACTCTAGCCATCGATCTTGTTTGCATCTTTTTTTTTAACAGTCGGGGATATGGTAATCAGGGATCTCAACCATTCAATTGATATCAAAAAATCACAAAAGATATCGAGAGACCATACCAGGGTGCTCGAACATCAAATAAGTACAAGCAATGACGTCACTCTTCATGTGATGAGCCAATCTATACGTCCTACAATAACTTGAGGATGAAGAGCATTGGTCATCTTATACATGTTAACATCATCACATATTGTCTCCTTTCACAACACATAGTGATTTGCTTTTGAAGCTCGATCTAAAACCTATGAAAGGTATCCTTCATATACATTCTTGCATCGTGAACTTTTAAAGACGAATGCAAAATCACTGCACGACTCTTGTAGGTTATTTCAGTATATATTTTCTTTTCCCAAGAATATTGTTTCTCCAAATTTTCTTAAGATCCGACAATAAAATCCTTCATCGTCATCGAGCTATTAACATATTGATTGAAGAAATGACGCATACCTTTACTCCTTGAAGTGGTGCTTATCCCGCCCATTAATAAACATTTTGAATATGTCGGAATCCAGTTTTTCTTAACCTTATGTAGAGAATGTAAACACTCATTTTCTATCAGCCCATAGTCGATCGACAACTGTCTCTAGCGTGCTTTGAACTCATCAGTTTTTAATGATTTCAAAAAACAAGTCTGAAAATCACGTTTAAACGTGTCTAACATCCTTACTCCAGTTTTTTCTTGACTATCAATATAATATGCCAATAAGATAGTATTATGTGTGATTGTTTTAGGCTCATAATCAACATATCACCTTATAGTATGTAAAAGACAATATAAACCAATTACAAGATCTTTTTTTCTCCTCAACAAGACTCGAAATAACCTTTAGTAATCGTTTTTCCAACACCAATACTATTCAATCCTTGCTTTCAAATAGCTGGCTCAGATCTTTAGCTATCAACTTCTCACATAATTCACTTGAAGCCTTGCTATACTTGTCTTTCTTTCAGAGCAAAAGAGATTCAAAGATTCAAAGGGTTATGAAACCTTGGGGATTGTGTTTTTATTTATATGCAATCTCAAGTTTCTAACCGTTATTGAAGTCATTTTTTCTTTGAAATATCACTTTCATGTCATCCTGAAACCATATTCATAAACCCATGACCTCTGATTTTTTATGCAGGAAAGGACACTTACACAGTGCAAAAAGACAAAATGTAACCCTTGAGTTCATACGGACTCTTCTGTTGAACTCGGCCTTACTATCCATGAGTCATGCTCCAATAACCCTTTTCACACAGAAGCAATCCAGGATAAACCATTCCTTACTACAGAAGCCTAAATCCCCAAGCCTTGCTATCCCTTTACTCATGACTTCAGTACTGTCAATCTTATTGTATTTCATTCTAAATCAGTCTTACTATGTTTCTCTCCGAACCAACCTTATTGCATTCTTTTTTAAACCAACATTACTATACATCCATTGCAGGCTTACTTTCCAAACAGAAGAGTCTTATTCTTGGTGCATACTGAGGCATTCTAAGACTACGATTTGTCTATAACTCAATTTTTATACATCATGGGTTTGACTAAAGAGAAGAGATTCAGGAGTATAGATAGACGGGGTGTTGGGTACGATGATGAGTGGATTCAAATCAACTAGAGAAGCATGGTGATAGAGTACAGATAATAAGAGAAAATAAAAGTAAAATAAGAAGCATATAAAGTGTGTCGAGAGAGGGTGACTGATGAGGAGATAGTCGATAATAGGGAAAGATACAGATCTGCAAGAAGAAAAGCTAAAAAGGAGATAACAAAAGCAAAGGCTAGAGCATTTTATAGATTATATGAATGCATCGACACTAGAGAAGGAGAAAATGATATTTTTAGGATAGCTCGATATAGAGAAAGAAGGACCAAAGATTTGGATCAAATTCAATGCATAAAGGATGAAAGATGGTAAGTGTTGGTGGAAGATATAACTATCAAGGATAGATGAAGGATTGGTAGGATATTTATTTAATGTTATTCTCAGGACTGGTAGGATGCCATATGAGTGAAGGAGAAGTATAAGAGTCCCTCTTTACAGGAGAAAATGAGATATTTAGTATTGTAATAATTATAGGGGCATTGAGTTGTTGAATCACTCAATGAAGCTTTAGGAGAGGGTATTGAAGGGAAGGTTATGAGTAGTTGTTGATATTAAGGTGAATCAGTTTGGTTTCATATTAGAAAGGTCTACTTTGGAGGCGATACATCTTTTGAGGAGATTGGCCAAGCATTATAGGACTTATAGGAAGGATTTTCACATGATTTTCATCGATCTTGAGAAGACGTATGATAGAGTTCTATACGATGTTTTATGGAGTTGTTTGTGATGCAAAGGAGTATCACCAACTTATATGAGGACAAGTAGAAACACATATGGTGGAGTGTCGTTCAGCATAAGGATTGGACTGGGGATTATAGAGTACTTCCCTATAGTAGTAGGACTACACCAAGGATCTGTCCTTAGTCCTTTTCTTTTTGCAACAGTAATGAATGAGCTGACAAGAGACCTTCAGGAGGAGGTCCCGTAGTGCATGTTATTTGCTGATGATATTGTCTTAATCGATGAATCAAGAACTAGAGAGAATGAAAAATTAGAAAGATGGCGAGAGAGGTTGGAGTCGAAGGGCTTTCGACTTAGTCGAACTAAGACAGAGTACATGGAGTTCAAATTTGGTGTAGTCCCTGATGCATCGGACTCCACATGCAGTTTGGATTGACTTAGAGGTAATCCCATTCACATATTGTTTCAAGTATCTTGGATCAATAATAAAAGAAAACATAGAGATCGATGATGACAAACCCCATTGTATTGAAGCAGGGTGACAAAAATGGAGAGAAGTCTTAAGCGTTCTATGTGATAAGAGGATTTCCTTAAAATTGAAGGGCAAGTATTATCGCAGGTGATAAGACCACCTTTATTATATGGAGTAGAGTGTTGGTTCATTAAGAAAACTCAAATGAATAAAATGCATATGACAGAAATGAGAATGTTACGATGGATATATGAGGCCTCTCTTAGGAATTAAATCTTAAACGAAAGGATTCGAGGGAGGCTTGGGTCTCTTATTGAGTATAAGATGCGTGAGACGCGATTGAGACGGTATGACCATGTCATGCGTAGGGATCCACGAGCTCCAATTAGACGTTGTAAATCTATCGAGTTGACGAGTAGCAAACATAGCAAAGGGAGATCGAGGAAGCATTGGAATGAAGTTATTAAACAAGACGTGACCCTATTTGGATTAACAAGTGGCATAGTCCTTATTAGAAATGTTTGGCGCGATAGAATCAAAGTTATCGGGTAGTATCAATATTATGTGTTATTTTAGGATCAAGATAATTAGGCTCTAGTTTTATTTTATCTTCATTTATTTATATATATTTTTATATTATCATTTTTTTATTTTGTTTATACATTAGTATTTTTATGCATGATTTTTAATATTTTTGGTTGATCCGGTTTTATTTGATTTAATATGATTTTCAATATGGTTTAATAGGTTGTTTGTGAGACTTTAGAAAATAATATCTCTATTGTTCACAATAGGGATAAGATTGCATATTTTCTGTCCTCCCCAGACTTTATCTATGATGGGATAACTGGATTGTTGTTGTTGTTGTAACAGAATATCTACTACAATATCAATTGAACCTAAAATTTTCAAATGACTCACCTTCGAATGAATTGAAATACACATGGACCATGAAGTTTTCAAGAAAAATGAAACTAATACGAGATCTTTTATTTACAAATAATGATTATCAAACTAGTATGGTCACTCGCGCGATGCAAAAAATATCATAATTTTATAAGTGACAACTATTCATAAATTAGTTATTGATTGTATAACTACTTATTTTGATATCGTCAATATTTTGTTTTCTACATATATATTGAAATTATTTCGATTTATCGAGAATATTTAATCAATTCTCGAAATATATACAATCCATAATATTTTTATGATTAATCTTGTTGTAAAAAGTTTTAACGTAAAAAAAATAGAGGTAGCTTTTATTGCATAATGAATGATCATATTTTCATCTAGTCATTGATAAAATTAATGAAATAACTTGATAAAATGAAAAGAATAAACAAAAAAAATAAATACTTTTTCCTTTTAAATGAAGTTTCAAATAGTATTATGTGAAAAGCTGATTATTTTTCTATCTAAGATCAATCATTTGCATTGGACAATGTTAGTGTAAAAATCATAATATAATTAAATTTATTTTTAAATTATTTAGAAATTTCATTTATGTTTGCTTGCTGTCAAAAAATTAAAAAGTTGAATAATGTAAAATTTTTATTTTTTTATAATTATTGATGATCATTAAATATATTGAATGAAATAATCATTAAATCCATTAATAACATATCATAATATCATATTCTAAACTAATAATATATATTGATATTAATGTAACCTTAATTTTAAACGGAAGGAATATTTATCGTAGGATCAAACAATCTCAACATCGGCTTCACTGTACCACAATTTTAGAAAGAAAAAAAACCGTGATATAAAATGGGTAATAATCAGAAACCCTAGAACCGAGGCTGAGACGCCGCAACACCACATCGCCCTCCCTCAATTCACATCACCACCACATCGCCGCCGCCATGTCGGACGAGGAGCACCACTTCGAGGCCAAGGGTGACGCCGGAGCCTCAAAGACCTACCCGCAGCAGGCCGGCACTATTCGCAAGAACGGGTACATCGTCATCAAAGGACGCCCTTGCAAGGTCCTGAATTCGATCTATTGATTAATTAATTGATCAATTGATTGATTAATTAATTGATTAGTTTATGTTCATATTGTTTGATTCGATTCGATTTGCGTGAATTTGGATCTGATTCGTTGGTTCTGGATTTGTTTAGATTGGATGTTTTTTATGTCGATGGGTTTAGATTGGTCGAGGTTTTTGATTTGGATTTGTGGCTTTGGATTGGTGTGGATTGAGCATTTGTGGTTTGTTGAGGGAAGAGTTTTTGGAGGATTTGTGTTGCGATAGAGAACTGGATGTGTGCTGTGCTGATGTGTATGAAGTGGATTGAGTGAGAGGCATTGGATTTCTTGTTGGTAATCTATGATGTCAACATTTGATTCACTGATTGCTTGATAACTGTGTGTCCCATCATTGTTCTGGGTGAGTAGCACGGGTGAAGAGGTTGTGATTACTCTTGGAAGTCACGGTATGGGGCTGTTGGCTACTTGAGGATGTGTATTGTTGTCTGTTTTTGCATTGTATTAGTATCAAGTATTGATTCACATGTATAGCCGTGGTGTGGATAAATAAATGTTTAGTGTATACTGGTTGTTAGTTGTTGGAAGTAGAATGTATTCAGGCTAACCCATGATTATGATAACTGGAAACACAGTATAATGAAATGTTGAATAGGAGCAAGTATTTCACTAGCTATAATAGAACTGATGTTTTAACTTGCGATTTACCTCCAGATGCTGCATATTGGGTTATAATCAGATCCCATAATCTAATTATGGTCTATTTTACTTTGTTGGTTATGTTATCATTTTGAATATCATGTGTACTCCAGTCATGAATGCATAATGTAATTGGGTGGTACCATATTGCCAATCATCAATCTCGATTTTCTTAGTATCATTAGTCCTTATAGATAAGTCCAGGGTTTGTGAAAAACATTAATGGCGTAAAGACAATTTATTTTATGAGGAGAATTTCTGCCTTTATTTGAGGGGTTGTTGCCTGTGGTTGTGCGTGAGCATTTCTATCACTAGAAATTTGATCGTTGTGCCCTACTCACTGGAAGTTGTCATTACCTCAATGTTTTTTCTGTTGGTATTTTTACAGTTTAGTTGTTGTCTCAGATAGTATTCCAAACCCGATCTAAAGGGTTATTCCACTTCTTCCAAATGACACCAAATTATTTTCATAGCACCTAACCACCTAATACCCTTATCTACCGATATGCAGGGATATGACACTATGGCCATTGGCCTGTTAATTTCCTGTAGTTGCTTGTGGTTTCCCTTTTTAGTACTGAATTTTGGTGATTTCATTCTTGTGGTAATACTGATGAATGGATGATTGATTTTTGATGTGATATGAACATACGATGCAATCCTAGGCCATATGGTTGATTACGTATTTAGTTCATGATGCATTCCTTGGACTAGATGCTAACAATGATTATGCAATTTACCCTATTAAGTGGTTTAATAAAGTAAAGTAGCTCAGGATTCTCTAAAGCTTCACGTCTTTGACTTTTCAGCACCATGTGTGTTTCTAGAAGGGGATATGATTGGGATGATGTTATCTTTCTTCTATTTCTTCTCCAATGAACTATAACCTTGATAATTCCTACAGGTTGTTGAAGTTTCCACCTCCAAGACTGGCAAGCATGGTCATGCTAAGTGTCACTTTGTTGCAATTGACATCTTCACTGCTAGAAAGCTTGAAGATATCGTCCCCTCATCCCACAACTGTGATGTAAACACACTTTTTCCTCATTGCCGAGATTATTGATCCATTAATTTCTTTTTCCTAACTACATATTTACTTTTGTAGGTGCCACATGTCAACCGTACTGATTATCAGCTCATTGATATTTCTGAGGATGGCTTTGTATGATACCAATTATTAATTTTCTGATCTCCATTTTGGCTCTATTTTCAAAAACCGTTTGGCATTATGTTTTAACTCATGTTTTGAATTGAAATATTCTTAGGTGAGTCTGCTGACTGAGAGTGGTGGTACCAAAGATGATTTGAGGCTTCCCACTGATGAGGCCCTTCTCACCCAGGTCAGTAAAGCGGGATTCATATCTGGTATCTGAAGTGTCTCTTCCGCCAGATTATTGGTCCTCATGTCTTTGTTTTTGGCAGATCAAGAACGGGTTTTCTGAGGGAAAGGATCTGATTGTGTCCCTGATGTCTGCAATGGGGGAGGAGCAGATCTGCGGTATCAAGGATATCGGCCAGAAATAACTGAAGAATTTGTCTCCTTTCAGTTGCTTCGTTGTTGCAATTGAAGCAACAGATGTTTTAGAAGCAATCAAGCTCATTTTCACATATATTATTCTCGTCATGAGCGGGGGTGGTTTAGGGTAAAGTGATTCTAAGAAGTCTTGTTTTATGGATATGGAGTGACCTCTGCGTTGTTGCTGGGCTATTGGTTCAACTATGCGTTTCGAAATATTTTGTTCTGGGATGGGTGTTTGTGGCTGTTTAATATTTCGTTTGCTTCGCAATAATGGTTGGTTGATGCCTCTGATCGTTTGTCTTTCTACTCACTCTCTTTACTCGATGAGTGTGTTTTAGTTTAGAGTTGAGCTCTGAAGTGCAAGTGGATAATTGTCCTCGATCAGTGTGTTCTAGTTTAGAATTGAGCTCTGAAGAGCATTCAGGTCAGATTCTCTAGTCTTTGTAAAAATGAAAAAATAGTATATGAATGAAAAAAGCATGGTTTACATAACCGGTTGAATGGGATCGGTTTTTTCTTTTTTTCCATTTTGATTCACATCGATTTTGAGGAAAATGTCATGAATCGGTCCGAACCAGTATTGAATCGGACATTTCAGGGATGGATTGAATCGGATCGATCTGATTCGAGTGATTTTGCATATTTTGAAAAAGAAAAAAAAGAATAGGAAAGATCTAGCTCATATTCTGTCTAGCTTTATTGAATTCATCCCATGAGTGTGGTGATAATTGATTTGTACGTGAAGTAACTGGGATTATGATAAGGAAATCTAAATATCATGTAGGATATTTTAAGGATCATCGTTTTTAATTAATTATGTGGAATATTATATATGTGTATTTTGAAGTTTGAAATGGTTACAAATGTAAAATTGATCAGAAATAGGTTCGAATCGAATTAGTCCGATTTAATTATTCAGTCGATTCGAATCGTTTTGGGATTTTGTCGATTTAGATTTCGATTCTGATTATGTAAAACCATGAAAAAAAATAATGATATGACATCGACAAAGTGTGTAGGAAAGCAAAAAATATAAATTGAGAAAATAATGGATGGTATATCTATAAACAGAGTGTCATTGTAACATATTGTATATTTTTTAGGTAAAATGTGGTGGAATGAGATATAATGGGACGTAATGAATAATAAAAATCTCAGTTTTAGAGAATCCGATATGAATGTTCTAACTAGTCTTTGCCTGAGGACATTCACATCAAATACGATAAACTTTTCTTTTTATTTTTATTATTTAATACATCCTACAACATCGCATTTATATCCTATTATACCTATAACTCTACATTTGTAAAGTTATTGTTTATTTTTTTCATTTTATAATTTCTGTATATATTTTAACATAATTTTTTAACATCACATTATTATTATTTTTAATTATATTTTTATTTTTTATGTATATTTATATTTTATTATATCGTAGGTAAAGTAAATGCTCCATCACGAATGATTTCACGCAATCAGCACGGTTTCATCCCAAGATACGGGTATCTGTTTGACAAACATCGTTCCCTTGATATCCATTCTCGTCTTGTTGTCACATGATTCTCCCCTGCCATCCTGTCTTGTTATAGATCTGTGTTCCAAGTCATCGCTATTGGTGTTCAAAGGTTCTTTCATTTCGTTTCCTTTCCCAAAGTCCTAACATTTGAAGTGCCCTTTTTTCTCCTCTCGACACTTCCACCAGGAGATGGACCCGCCGTCGCCGGAGCGCCCCCGATTCTTCGACAAGAAGGCCAAACTCACCTGCTGGGCGAACGCCGCGGTCGTGCCAGGCCGACATCCGGAGCGGTGGCGCAAGGACGCCGCAGGTAATATCGTCTGCAAGCGGTTCTGTAACTGCTCGGGGTGCCTTTGCTTCGAGTACGACCACATTGTGCCCTTTTCCAAAGGTAAAAACTTTCTCTTTCGATGTAGCTATGGAGATGATGGGTAGGGTTTTTTTGGGGAGGGTTGAAATGGGTCGGTGGTGGATTTGCGAATGGGGTTGGTTTGGTTTGGTGGGTCGGTAATTTGGGGTTTAATGTTTGGGGATTGTTGTGGTTTTGTTGGATTTTTGAGGTGTGTGTTGAGTTTGAGCGCAGGAGACAATCTGCATCTTATTTGGAATAAGATTATGTACATCTTTATGGGGGGTTGTTGTTGCTGCTGCTGGTTGTTATTGTTGTTGTTGTTGCTGCTGCTGTCTGGAGGTTTAGGTGGTGAAGATATGAAGGTTCTGATGTGGGTTTGAGGAGTGATAGAAATCAGATGTGTGAATTATAAAGAGAAAGTATGAGCTTTCGTAATGGCGTTGGATGTATGAATTAAGTGTAGTTTGGCTCGCTAACTTTCACACTTGTCGAGGTTAACTTTGACCAGTGTCGTGGAAGGATCAAATTTCATTTTTCGTAAAATTCTCGTAAACTATTAATGATAGTTTAAATTACGTATCATATAAGTAGCGTAATTTTCGTGAATCGTTGAATAGTATAAAAAGTGAAAAGTGTTACAATTAAATTAGGACGGAGGAAGTAGTTTTATATGACCCTGTGATCTGATGAGTTACCTATCCTTGTCATTGAGCTTGTTACATCCATCTGATCTGCTCCAGTGTCTTGGGGCATTTTATGACTTCGGATTTCTTGATCTTAGTTTTGGACTATGCATTAACTAACAGCTGAGGGTATATGAATCCGTAAGTAGATTTCTGATGTGAAGTCGTTCAGATAGATTTCTGATGTGAAGTCATTGCTTTTGCTTCATTTACACTCTTCATGCATCCTTGATCTTCATATTTTCAAAATTGTTGCATGCCTTAACTTCTGATATTGTTGTTTCAGGAGGCAAATCTACAGCAGAGAATTGCCAGATTCTTCAAACTAGGGTGAACAGGTATAAGTCCGACAAAGAGGTGGATCCCAGCATATTGAGGGGCTACTCTTGTGACTTGACATTCACAGGTACATTGCGATGACTCGTATATAATCTCATATGATGGTTCAAGGGTATGGGATAAAGAATTTGGCTCATTTATGTATGTGTAAATCTTTTGTATGACTAACCTATGCGTCTTCGTACTGAACTGCTTCATTTGTTCTCTGGCAGACAGAGAGCTCGACATCATAGAGATGGCGGTTTATGGTGACGTAATTCGGCCAGGTAAGGAATGTAGGTGCAAGTCTGTTGCTGAGATGCTTGGATCCTTTAGGGAAAAGGATCGAATGGCAGCTTGCAAATTGCCCCAAAGTGACGGAACATTATAGCGCATTTTTCCAAGATCCGTGCACAAGCTGCTGGGTTTGGCAGCACCCATACCATACAACCTAGAATTCTTGATAGGGTTGTGCGCAAGTTGTTGTATGACAAACAAGAATAGCATAAGGTACGACCGTAATTGATCTCATTCGGTTTGATTGATGTATCATTGAACACATATATTATTGCCAATTTGACAATGAAAGAGCTTTTTTTTTCTTCTCGAAATCGAGGCATTTTCTGTACCTTGCCATGCTATTCTTCCTACTTTCACCTTATTTATTTATGCTCTGTTCATTTTGCATTGAGATATCAAGAATATCCATACATAACACAGAACACATCATTTTCTGGTTGATCATGAATATCGACGCACCAGATAGCAATCAAATGAGGGAAAACCAAATGGTTCTCCAATTTCATTTATCAATACGTGAATAGTTTTACTGTATATATATATACAAGGAAACTACAAATAAAAGGCTAAAGATACAAATTCTTTAGCATGCTCTTGCAGCTCCAGCTCTAACCTGTTGATTCCGCATCTCTCCTTGCCAGCTTTTCTTGTAGATTAATTATCTTCATGCAGAATAAAGAATATTTAAAAGGCGAAACAATGATGGAAGAAATATACAATTACAATTTCCTGTGGTTCTCGCCTATACCAAAACAATAGGAAGCAAATCGTACAGGCATTTCATACCGGCCTAACCCGGCCAATTTCTGAAAGTATATAGCCAAGCAACATAACTTTAGCTGCATTAGCTCGTTTATTAGCTACAACCTGATCAAACCTAGCTAAAGACCCAGCAAGCCATATACCAACGAGACGGAATCATGGAAGTAATGATAAGGGGGACAGGCAGTTGATAAAGTTTTGGAAGCAAACAAAAAGATCAGTTTATAAAATTGAACAGATACTATTATTATTTGATCTCAACAGTGGTATCCAAGGTTACCTATTGAATGGTTTATAGGCCTTTGATGAGGAGTTTCAAGAAAAATAGAAGCTACTATAAAAGCTTGAGAAAGAGATGATACCATTTCATTTGATTTCTGCATGTCATTCTCCAATGCCTCCGCATGTTTGTACAGAACTGCAGACAACACAACCGAGATTAATATAGAACTAGACTAAATCACCAGATATTCTTACAGCAACATTGAGCATTGTTTGTTGTTGGAGTATATTATTATTATTATTTTGGATAGTGCGCAGCTGTTTGAGTTTGCGTCCGTTTTTCTGCTATGAAATTTATCCAGCAAAGGTTTTCTATGATAACATGAAGTTTTTTTTTTCTAAACAAGTTAATCAAACTTAACTGATAATCCTCACCTAGATACTGACTCCTAAGCGCTGCATTATGTGACTTCTGCAAAGCAAGTTTCATTGCCAATTGATTCATCCACGTCAGAACAACAACAAAACCAACTATCCTAGTCCAAGAAAAATAAAATAAATGTAGCATTTCTCCAATTAAGAGGCGATTGCTATTTTAATGCCAGGATTCCTGAGACTAACAGGCATCATTAAGTCAAGAAATAATGAGTTGAAATTTTAAAAGGTTTTCAATACATGAGAAGAAAGCAGGTAAAGATGACCATGAATCTGCGTTTTATGAATCCACATCCGACTAATTGGGCAGACTCAGGTTGAGGAACCATCTCCAAGTAAGTCTAAGCTAGTTGCAATAAGTCAGCAAATGCTTATACACCATGACTTAAAAACTTACCTTTCCTTCAGAAGCTTGATATCCAATCTCCTTGTTCTTCTCTTGTAGAATTTTACATTTTTCCATTAGCATTTTCCGTACATGCTTAGTGGGGTAAAAGTGAGACATTTAATTTGTTCCTGCAACTCCTTCATTTTTTGCTCCTTTTCATCAACCAAATTCTGACATTGCGAAAATCATAAGTGAGAGATTTGCCCAAAAAACCAAGGCAAAGAAGAGTGAACAACACAGAAAGAGAAATGGGCAAGTGCTAACAAGTACAGGATAGTAATCAAAGCATTGAATATCCAACAGAACCGCGCTAGATTTATAGAATAGGAAAGTGGAACTGCAGATTATGATCTTTTCGCATGCTAATCTTGTTTTGCAACACAAGGTCAGAAATGGTAAGACAGGGGAATGAACCTTTAAACGCATAAACTCCTCATATATAGCTGGATCATGCAATAGCTTCCTTGACTGCAAAACTAAATAGTAAGGCGTTTATTCCACCAGCAATTTCAAAAAATATGCGCGAACTGTCTTATAAAAAATAAAAATATAGATGTGAACTGTAATTAGTAACACGACAGAGAATTTCTGATAGCCAACCAAGTAGCAAGATAGATCACATAACTATACTGACTGATGAGTGATGACAAATTCATAAAGCACCTGCTGATCAAATTCCTCAGGCAGCGATGAGTAAGAGAACTTGACACACATTGAACTAACGAGCAAAAGGGCAAGAGAGCCCCCAGTTCAACAACATTCATAATTGGAAAAAGTGAAGATAAGAATTGGTCTTGAATGTTAATGAATCCGATGGAACAATTAAACACATTTCATATGACTGAAGCAGGCCATGTCATGAATAGTAATATATACAATCTAAAATAATCCATTGTTAGCACATACCTGCAAAGCTCTCAACTCCCCAGCTGTACACTGAAAAGCAACACAAGCATGTTAAGAATGTATGTCACTATCTGGCCACATTATGAAACAATAACATTAAAACTCAGTAATCTATACAATAAGAACCAAATACCCAAAATTCACTATAAATGGATCTGATTACTAATTATCATAAAGAAATATAGGACGAAAAATATCCTTACCTACCCATGATTTATGATATCCGTCATCGAAACTTTTAAAGCTAGACTTGTCGAATGAACCAAATAGACTAAGCTTCTAGTTTGAAGGGGAGTAACTACCTTTGGATATTGCACCTAATTAGAAAGATAAATCATTACAAATGATTACTTAGAATCATCATGTCTGGCCTTGGTAAAAAGCCAACTTTACAATTATTTTCAGCTACTGCAAACTTAAAAAAGGGAGAGCAGGAGATTGAGATCTCACCTTCAGCTCAGCTCTCTCCTGATCTCGTATTGCAAATATTCTAATGTTCCTATTTTTGAAAATATTTTATACTAGTAATCACTATACAAGTGACATTGAGATTCTGTTTCCTACTTCCTACGGACATTTTTCGGATCTCATCACTCATCAGTCATCATCAATACCTTTGTGAATATTATCAACAAGAAGAAAAACTTGGTGAATAACTAAAACAAATCGGCGATGTAGAAGCACATTAACAATATCTAGTCTTACATGAAAAGTGAAAGCTGAGAACAGTAACCTCTATTCCACTTCTACCTAAAAAGAACTTGCATTAAGAATTGAGATCCCCGTCATGAACCACAAACAAAGAAAGAAAAGGTAAAAGAACATTGGTTCAGTAATTGGAAAATTTAAACTTGAGCTGAGTGATTCAATACCTAGGGGCTCATAAGGAAACAACAGGGAAGGAAAATCTCATTACCATATAATACTTGAGTATTAAAAAAAAGAAAAAACAGTTGAAGTGATCAAGATCTAAAAAAAGTTGCTCAGAGGAAATCATAAGAGAGAAGTCGTACCTTCAATTTCTCAACATCCTCCTTGTACTTTTCAAACCTGGAGATTGCGGGAAGAAATACGATGAAAACAAACAGAAAAGGTATGGAACACCACAGCTTAGTAGAAGCTTAAACAAGATGCAAACAGAATGATAAAAGTAGCAACTAATACCTCTCTCGTAATGAAACGATGATTTTTGTGGTCTCTCCATGTGTAGTCTCCTCCGTTTTCAAGTTCGCCTATAACGAATAAGGAAATAACAGTTATCAAGATTCTTCAATAAAAAAAACATAGATCTCCCACTATTTTCAACATCAACTATGTCATTGATCCAAAAATCTAATCACAATAATAAGAAGTAGCAGTCCATTCATTAACAATTGGCACAGTACGAGAAAAATAAAAATAAAAACCTTTCTTAACAAATCGATCCATCCACGTACCATGTATGTACTTATAATCATTACTCAATACAAACACATACGATATGACACGACTTTCAAGTCGAGAACACAAATACCACCATGCCAGTAAACCCATATTCCAAACAGACCCAACCACAATTCAACAAGAAACACCAAACTCTCCATAACAAATCAATTCCTTCACAAATACACACCTTCTTGTTCCCGAAAACACCGCTATCGTCGTCATCGAGCTCCGAAAAACCCCTTTTGGTCCCCGACATCTTGGCGCTTTGATTTCCCGAGAAATCGGCCACGAAATCAACCATTTGTTCACAAGAAAATCAAGGGCGATCAAATTGTCAAAGCCCAAATAGAATTGTGTATAACCCAAATCGAATTGTGTAAACCCTAACCGAATTGTGTGAACTCATAATTTATTGAAAGAAAGAGACAGATTTACCACGTCGAGATACGAAGGAGACCACATTGCAGAGATTGGAGAGCGAAGATGAATTGGGTGCGATTAGGGGTTGTGATGAAGAGGGGATTGGAGGGACATTAGGGATTTTAAAGTTACGCATGTATTTATAGTTTTTTCAAAATATGGGATTGCTTGATAATCAGTATTTAAAACTATAAAAATCAAAATTAAAAACATAAATAAAAAACAAGTAGCAAAAATCAAAAATAATTCATGAAACAAAATATTTTTTTATAAAGAGAATCCTAAATGTTGTATTACGATGAAACATGAATAGAAACTGAAAATTGTTTTTTCTATTTTTTTTATTTTTTTTGCTTTTGTTTCGTTCATTTAAGAATGTAAAATCAATACCAAACAATTCTATTTTGTTAACAAGTGAAACAAAATTAGAAAATTAGATCACAGTGTTCACGGACAATATTGTGAATACCTATTTCAAGACTTAAAAGAAGTTGTCCATGAAACAGACGAGATGGCAAGACTTTCTTGCTTATTTCGATTTCGTGTGGGTTCATAAGACGGGCAAGCAGAATTCTATAGCCGACGTGTTGACTTGATGAGAAGTTCCTGAGTTTATTGCTACGTTGTCTAGTATTGAGACTGATTTCCTGGAACGCATAAAAACACAGTCAGTTGATAATGCGGAGTATGCGAAGCTTGTCAAGCAGGTCAAGAAGGGACTTGTTCAAAAGTACTGGATCGAAGACGGTTTGCTTTGGCAGATTATATGTTCCGAAGGGAAGATTGAGATTGGGGATCATGCGGGAGTCTTATGATCCTCAATGTGCTTGCCATCCGGGAAGAGAACGCATGTTAGCTTTCCTATCAAGGGCATACTATTGGCCTAAAATGGAGGACGACATCGAGACGTATGTCAAATTTTGTCTTGTTTGTCAACTAGACAAGTCAAAGCACAAGAAAGAGGCACGGTTGCTTCAGCCATTGCCTATTCCTAAGAAACCTTGACTGTCGGCTTTAATGGATTTTATTTTGGGTTTTTTGAAAGTTGACAAGAAAAGATCAGTGTTTGTTGTCATTGATCGATTCTAGAAGTATGTTATCTTCATTCCTGCACCTGATGTTTGTCCTGTGGAGATTATCGCTAATTTATTCTATCGTAACGTGGTGAAATACTTCGGTTTGCCTGAGGATATTGTGAGTGACAGAATCTTGCTTTATGGGGAAGTTCTGGACTGCTCTCTTTGACTTGATGAATCATCCTCAGACAAATGGGTAGACCGAGATGATGAATCAATTGTTGGAGGAGTACTTAGGGCATTATTATTTTATTCTCTTTACATACCCCGTAATCAATTAAAAGAACCTTTCATCAAATATAAATATTCAATTCAAAATTAAATTTCCTTAAATCAAATATTTTTAAATTCAACGACGACGAGAATGACGAACCGACGATGACGACGATATCGACGAACCGATGACGACGAACTAACAACGACGACGATGAAATAATGACGACAACGAACTAACGACGAGGATGAATTGCCAACGACGACGACCGAACGATGAATCGATGACGACGATGAACTAAAGATGAGGGCAAACTGAAACGAAGACGACGAACCGTCGCCGTCACCGCCGACAACGAACTAAAGACGAAGACGAATTAAAGACGAGGACGACGAACTCATTTCTGGTTTGATTAAAAAGAGATAGAATGATGAAAAGTTCTTTTGATCGAAAATGATGAATAATTATATAAGGAAAGAAGAGAATGTTTGAAGAAGAAGAAGAAAATGGTTGAATGCCATTGAATAGATTATGCTAATAAATTTTCCAAAACGCGAGATTCATTTTCAAACAAATAGGAAAGGAATAAAATCAAATCACACAAAAATGATACATTTTTTATAAAAAAAAAAATGGAAAGAAAACAATAAGAGGTACTTTAGAGAAAAAAATAAGAGAGGGTGGTACTTCATGATAATTAACTTGGTTAGGTGATATTTCTAGATAATTTTTTTTCTTTTTTATTTTAATTCTTTCAAAATTCGATAAAAAATCCGAATCAAATTTCGGGTAAGTGAAACTGAAATAACCAATATAATTCGGTTCGATTTCAATTTTTAATTTTTAAAAAATCGAATTAAATTTGATTAATCGAAATAAAAAGAAAATCGATTTTATTGAATTATTACCCCTAGATAGAACTTGTTAGGTGTTTTTTGTTTTGAGATAAGATAAAGTTGGATCATTATTCTCAAGATTATTTATCTTTAGGATAATGTGTGTGTTTGCTTTGGGATTAAAGGAATGAGATAGGGCTAATAGTTCTTTTTTGTCATTTCTCCTTTGTTTATTTCATTTTTATGGTGTTCAAGGGAGATAGCATAAATTATTCTTTTTAATTAGGAAAAAATCCCAAAAATTATAAAAAAAAAAGAAGAAAAAAAAATCCCAAACTAATACAACCTGTAAAAATAATTCCAAAAAATTATATTTTTGTTTTTTTCCCAACTTTCTGTTGTCCTCCTCCTCTTCTTCTTCTCCCTCCATCACCAGTAACACCACTCCTTTACCATCAACCATCACCCTTCATCGGAAGGTTCCGTATCCGTCATCTTCACTCGTCTTTTTTTAATTCAACGATTCTCAAATTTCTTAAAATACACCAAATCAGAAAATCGAAGGAATTGAATTGAGAAATCGTGAAACCGGATTGAAATTGAGTTCAGAGAAATTGATTGTCCACTTACAAGAAGAAGAAGAAGAAGAGGACGATGACACACTGTTTATAATAATAAAAACGTACTACTTAAAACAATGCGTCTGAATAATCAAACAATGCGCCCCAAAACGCATCAATTGAAGAGAACCGAACTTGCCATTCTTAATCAGCATAATCATCTTCATTTCCAGATTCAACTCTGAAATCGCAAAGGAAAAATAGTAAAGATGCACTGTTTGGAATAATAAAGACGGACTCTTTGCAATAGCGAAGGCCTAGTGTTTGAAACAGTGACAATGAAACAATACGTCCCAAAATACATCAATTGAAGAGAGTCAAACTCGATGGTATCTTCATCAGCATAATAATTTTCATCTTTCCCATTCAATTCAAAAATCGTAAAGGAGAAATAACAATGACACTGTTTGGAATAACAAAAACACACTCTTTGAAAGAGTGTATCTTTCGAACAATGAACTTAGCACATCATCTGTTGGATTAATGGTCTCATATTATATGTACATGGACAATTTATGGATTAATTGTATGTTACGTGTTATCTTTCAGTTTGATCCAAATATTAGTGGTCCTACGGATATTAATATTAAGTGGGCTAATATGTCGTCTCATAAAATATAGGGCCCAATTGTGTAGATACCTACAGACTTGATTCTAATTGATGATGGGCTGATTAGGGTTAAGAACCACTATATATATGAAGGTTATGGTCCCCGGTTGAACATACGTTACATCTTTCTCGCATCCCATCGCAAGAAAGAGAAACCCTAGCGTGTGTATCAACTGGAAGACCCTAACCCTAGGCGATATTCAATACAGATTAAAGACTTGGTCTTATGGATTCAGGTACGTTTCCGTTTATGATTTGTTCTAAATAATTCGATATGAAGATTATAGGATTTATGGGATTTATTCCAACAATTGGTATCAAAACCTCCTTCATATTGGATTATTTAAAAATATTTTGTTTTTTTTACGGGATGTATAAGGACGCTGGAGTGGTAATGTGTTTTTTGTATTAACCCCAAATCTCTACATGGATGGTGATACTCTGTGAGGACAAGGGCCACAACAGCGATTGTGTAAGGTTACCACCTATCCTTCCAATTTTTTATATCCACCTCTGTTGATAAAGTGCAAGAGGATGCACATTATGGACTCTACTTTGCACTTCAAGGTTAACAACTATCATGTTTTATAATCTACTTTAGTAGTGTCTCAGGTGATACGCGACTCGGTCTTTCGGGGAAAGGTCTGATGAGCAAACGTGTTGTTCGACTATTGATATTTTTTTCCGAGGAAAAGATATTGAGATACGATATTAACAAAAGATTTTGAGATACGATTCAGATTTGTTTCCATTTAAATATTTAAATGGTATACAAATAAAATTATGGTTTCAGATTTATTTCCATTTAAACATTTAAATGGAATATATCTAATATTTGGATACAGATTCAATACTTGGCAATAATGTTATAGAAAATTGTTTTTTGTATGTCTAATATTCTAGATAATTTAATTGACACAATATGTTGTCAAAGTTACCTCTTTTGTGTAAATTAATTAATCTAGAATGTTAAAATGTTTTGTGTTTGTTTGAATTCCATGCGTTTAGCAACAGGCCCAAAGGAAGGTTGTTATTTGGTCGGAATTAAAACATGTTTGTGGTAATAAATATATGACAATTGTTATGTTTTCCATGTGAATGCTAAGTCGGTCCAAAGAAAGGCTTAATATTTGACAGGATCTTATTGTCAATATTTGATTACTACACCAAGAGTATCACTTACAAGTTGATTTTCTATCCAAAGATTAAAATCAATGTTGTGCTAGGTATCTTGTGATGGGGATTTGTCAATTATTTGAATCTGTAAATTAAAGTTATATATCAGTAATAATGGTGAGCTTGTTGTTTGATATTATCTTTTGTTCTTTTTCAGTCAATACTTCTGCTGCTACAATATCTACGAATATTAACAGTATCCTTGTGCTTAATGTCACAAATTTTAAGGAATGGAAAGAGAACGTTATGATAGTTCTCGGTTGCATGGATCTAGACCTTGCACTTCGGATTGAGCAACCTGCTACTCTTAAGGATACATCTACCCCTGATGAAAAGAGGGAGATGGAGAAGTGGGAACGCTCAAATCGCATGAGTCTTATGATCATGAAACGTGCAATTCCAAAGTCATTCAGTGACACTATGTCTAAAGAGGCTAATGCCAAATCGTTCCTTGCCGAACTTGAGAAACGTTTTTGCAAAAAACAAAAAGGTTGAAACTAGTACTTTTTTGAGTAATCTTGTTTTCAATAAGGTATAAAGGCAAAGGGAATATAAGGGAGTATATTTTGGAAAAGTCTCATACTGCTTCAAAACTAAAGACACTCAAGCTAGTATTACCTGAGGAAATTGCTTGTGTACTTAGTTTTGATCTCTTTTTCTGCACAATTCAATCAGTTTAAGGTCAGTTACAACTGCTTAAAAGGAGAAATCGACTCTTAATAAGCTCATTTCACATTGTGTGCAAGAGGAAAAGAGGATAAAGCAAGATAAGATAGAAAGTGCTCATTTGGTATCGGCTTCTAAGGACAACAGGAAAATGAAAAATAAGGAAGCTACGGTCTCAAGACCACAGAAGAAGCAAACTAAGGGAAATAAAGTTGAAACTATAGAATCTGGTTGGTTCTTTTGTAAGGGAACTAATCACAAGAAGAGAGACTATATCAAGTGCCACGCTTGGCGTGCGAAAAAAGGTATGTCTCTTGTTCTTGTTTGTTCTGAGGTTAATTTAATTTTGGTACCAAAAGATATTTGGTGAGTAGATTTTGGTGCTACTACTCATATAAGTGTGTCTATACAGGGTTGCCTGAGCTGCCGAAAACCAAGTGATGGTGAAAGATACATCTATGTGGGTGATGGCAAGCGGGTTGGGGTTGAGGCTATTGGAAAGATTAGGTTAGGTTATTATTAAAGACTGGATTTTATTTGGATTTGAAAGAGACATTTATTGTACCGTCATTTAGACGGAATTTAATTTCAGTTTCCGCATTGGACAAATTCGGTTATTCTTGTTCATTTGGAAACTATAAATTTAGTCTTTTACAAGATTCAAATTTTATTGGTACTGATCTTTTATCTAGATATGATAACCTATATTTGCTTGATACAATTACCTCATATAATGAAACCTTGCATGTAAATGCTCGTGGTATTAAAAGAAAATTAACTAGTGAGAATCCCTTATCACTGTGCATAAGTGTTTGGGTCATATATCCAAATAAAGAATTCAGAAACTCGTGTCAGATGGAATTCTTGATTCTCTTGATTTCTCAAATTCGGATATATGCATTGAGTGTATCAAGGGTAACAGACAAATAAGACTAGATTAGGTGCCGAGAGAGCTTCAAACGTCTTAGAATTGATACATTCGGATATTTGTGGGTCATTTCCTATACCTTTTAGAAATGCTCAACAATACTTTACCACATTCATAGATGATTACTCTCGTTATGGGTATCTATATCTCATCCATGAGGAGTCCCAATCAATAGACGTGTTCAAATCATATAAGGCCGAAGTTGAAAATCAATTAGGCAAAAGGATTAAAACCATTAGATCTGACCGTGGTGGTGAATACTATGGTAGATATGATGGTTCAGGTGAACAACGTCTAGGGCCATTTGCGAAATTCCTAGAGGAATGTGGGATCGTTCCTCAATACACTATACCAGGTAGTCCTAGCATGAATGGTGTTACTGAGAGACGAAACCGAACATTAAAGGACATGGTGAGGACCATGATTTGTTATACTATCTTACTAAACTCACTCTCGGGAGAGGCATTGAAAACTGTAGCATATATACTTAATAGAGTTTCAACTAAAGCTACTATTAAAACCCCACATGAACTATGGAATGAAAAAAAACCCAGTATAAAGCACTTGCATATTTTGGGTTGTCCGACTGAAGCAAGGCCTTATAGGTAAAATGAAAAAAAACTAGACTCTAAAACAATTAGTAACTATTTTGTTGGATACTCCGAAAGGTCAAGGGGGTACAAGTTCTATAATCTAACTTCAAGAACAATATTTGAGACGGGTAATGCCCGGTTTTTTGAGGATGTTGAGTTTGGAGGGTGGGGAGATAAAGTTAGAGATTTTGTCTTTGAGGAAGAACATATGTCTCTTCCCTCAATTATTGTTGATCATGATGAGAGTGTTGTCATTCCTGACAAGGATCATGAAACAACTCCAGTTCAAGACAATCTTGATAATCTCCCTAATCAAATTCCTGACATTATTAATGAGGATCAAACTCAACAATCTCAAGAACATGAAGTGTCATTAAGGAGATCCACTAGAGAGAGGAAAAATGCAATTTCAGATGACTACATTGTATTTCTCCAAGAACATGAGGTAAACTTGGAAATGGTGAAAGAAATTCCTGTCTTCCTCCAGGAACAAGAAACAAATTTTGGACTTGTGGAAAATGATCCAATCAACTTCCGCCAGGCTATGGAAAGTTCTAAATCTCAAAAGTGGATTGATGCCATGAACGATGAAGTTAAGTCCATGAGTGACAATGACGTTTGGGAGCTTGTCTCATTGTCCAAAGGTGTAAAACCCATTGGTTGCAAATGGATATTTAAAACCAAGAAGGATTCAGAGGGCAATATCATAAGATTTAAAGCTTGTCTTGTCGCTAAAGGCTATACTCAAAAGGAAAGCATTGACTTTAAAGAGACTTTCTCTCCGGTTTCATCGAAAGACTCTTTCAGGATAATAATGACACTAGTGGCTCATTGACCTTGAGCTTCATCAGATGGATGTTAAAACAACGTTTCTTAATGGTGGCATTGAACAAACAATTTATATGCAACAACCAGAAAACTTTGTTTCGGGAGATCCAAAGAAAATGGTTTGCAAATTAAAGAAATCCATCTATGAGCTCAAGCAAGCTTCCCGTGAGTGGTATCACAAGTTTCATAATGTCATTACATCTTTTGGTTAAACCAAATATAGCTGATGACTGTATATACCACAAGTTCAGTGGGAGTAAGCATATTTTTCTGGTTTTATATGTCGATAACAAACTGCTTGCCAGCAACGATATAGGCTTATTGTACGAAACTAAGAGATTTCTTTCAAAGAAATTTGAAATGAAAGATCTTGGTGATGCCTCTTTTGTATTAGGAATTCAGATACAACGAGATCGCCTCAAAGGTGTTCTCGGACTCTCACAAAAGGGCTATATCGATAAGATCCTTAAGAGATATGGCATGCAGGATTGTAAACCAGGTGACACCTCTGTTGCTAAGGAAGATAAATTTAGTCTCAATCAGTGCCCAAAGAATGGTTTTGAAACCAAAGAAATGAAGAAGATGCCTTATGCTTCGACTGTAGGGAGTCTAATGTATGCTCAGGTTTGCACACGACCTGATCTAGCATACATAGTTGGGATACTAGGCAAATATCTCAGCAATCCGGGAATAGACCATTGGAAGAAAGCCAAAAGGGTCATGCGATACTTACAAAGAACAAAAGAATACATGCTCACATATCGGAGGTCGGATCAGCTTGAGATCATTGGGTATACCGATTCCGATTTTGCTCGGTGTCAGGATAGTCTAAAATCTACATAAGGCTATATCTACATGCTTATTGGAGGAGCTATCTTTTGGAGAAGCATCAAACAATCTCTTACAGCTACTTCCACCATGGAAGCAGAATTTATAACATGTTATGAGGCATCCAATCAAGGACTATGGCTGCGAAATTTTATTACTGGACTAGGTATAGTGGACAACATTAAAAGGCCACTCAAACTATTGTACTCTTACAGTTTTGTGATTGATCTTGATAAAGTTTAAGGTGGACCAGTTGGAAATAGACATACTATCTCGGACTACACTTTATGTTATTTCCATGTTACACACCTATACTTGATCCATGTCGTTGATTATATTGATATACGTGATTATTGTTGGATCTAGTTATGTCAATGTAACATAGATCTCTTTGATCCTATGTTGATATGATTAATGGACCGGATTGGTTGATGACGATTACAAATTGATGGCATTATTGAGCTCTTAAGGTTATATTATAACATACAATACTAAGGTTTGTGCATGTACATGAATATGTCGTCCAAGTGGGAGATTGCTGGATTAATGGACTCATATTATATATACATGTACAATTTATGGATTAATTATATGTTATGTACTATCTTTCGCTTTGACCCAAATATTAGTGGTCCTACGGATATTAATATTAAGTGGGCTAATATGTCGTCTCATAAAGTATAGGGGCCAATTGTGTAGATATCTACAGGCTTGATTCTAATTGATGATGGGCTGATTAGGGTTAAGAATCACTATATATATGAAGGTTATGGTCCCTCATTGAACATACCATCTTTCTGGCATCCCATCGCAAGAGAGAGAAACTCTAGCATGTGTATCAACTGGAAGACCCTAACCCTAGGCGATATTCAATACAGATTAAAGACTTACTCTTATGGATTCAGGTACGTTTCCGTTTATGATTTGTTCTAAATAATTCGATATGAAGGTTATAGTATTTATGGGATTTATTCCAACATCATCATCATAGCCACCTCCTCCAGCACATGACCATCCTAATCATTTATGACCTTCATTTCTTCAATGTCGCTTTCGAGGAAGGAGACGAGGAAGCAAGACCAAACAGATTGGTTGGTGCTTTTGGGTTGGTGATCGAGTTTGGGGGAGGCGGCGGCAGCGACGGCGACGACGATGATGGCTGCGTCGAAGGAGAGGTGGCGGCGGGAGGGGTGACGGGAACGCACAATAGGAAGGGATAGTGGCGGGTGAGGTGGAAGAGAGGAGGAAGAGAGAGAAGAGAGAGTGGGAAAGTAGAATTGTATGTTTAGGAGATTTTTTTTAGGGTTATATATTTTGAAAATATTTTTGAAAAAATATATCTTAGGGTGATTTTTTATTTTAATTAACTTAATCTCCTATATGGGGACTAATTAGTGGAGCAGGGGGTGTGATAAATAGTCTCGAGACTATTAGTCTCGTGGGCTTAAATTGTTTGTATACAAAACAATCTCATATACTAACACTAGCCCCTATTTGGTTGATGGATTAGGACACTGGAGTAGACTAAATAGTTCTTTTCCTGAGTAATTATCTCGTCGCAAATAAACATAGGATAACAAAATAATCCCATAATAAATAATCCAAAAACAAATAATCCCGGAAATATTTATCGCAAGATTAATATTCCCACTCAATCTCATCCTAAAAGAAAACACACCATATAAGTCTCAAGATTAAAACAATGTAATTTAATGTTTAAGTGTTTATTTATTTGCGACGAAATAAGTGGTTAGAATGGTACTAATTAGTCTTGTTCAACATCTAATTCTATCAAACATTTAGGACAACATTAAACTTGATTATTTCATATACAAATAACCTAGTCAACTGAGCCTATAAATCTCGGGATTAATTATCTCCCTTTCTCCGCACTAATTAATCCATCATATGGGAGATTAAGTTAGATATGAGAGAATATTTATTCATTCTTCTTGAATTGTAAAATGTTAAACAAATATGGGATAAGGAAAAAGGAGTATTATGAGTTCTCCTATCCTTCACATAATGAATATAACATTTTAAAATATCAGCATTCTAACATATATTTTGATGAGCTCGATTTTTATTTCAAATTATGTTTGATTCTACGATAATTTCGGTCAAATCAATATACATAATTTATAACGCGATTAATATTTATGAGAAAGAGGACATATTTTTAGAGTTTAAAAATATCATATATTAGTGATGAATAATTCAAAGGGTTTTGTGCCATTTTTGCAAAGAAACAAAAAACATAAAATAAAACCCATTTGTTTAAGGCTATCCGTCTTGTTTTTTTATTCATCGTTTTGAAAAACAAAAAATTATATCAAATAATTTGGATTTGAAAATACGAGAAGGAAATAATGAATAAACGTTTGCCACCGTAAAAAAATAAGAAGCGGTGACACGCTTTCCAAGCTATGGCCCCGTCGGGTGAAAAGTGGACCATGCTCTTCTCTCTCAGTCTCTTTTCGGGAAAAATATACCGATAAACTCTCTCCTCTCTCCCTTCTCTCTCCTTGATTTGCTCCATTAATTCTCTTTTGATCAGAGTTTTTTTCATCAATTGAAACCGTTTGGTTCTCTTACAGAAAGAAACGATGTCCACCGCTTCTGTCATATTCTCATAATAGAACCCAAAACGAAAATCAATAATAAAAAACCGTATCATACAGGGCCTCGGTTTGTTGGCTGTATAGTTTCGAACAGCTTATGTTGTTTGCAAACAACTTGGGTACAGTTCCTTCACAATTCTTGTGCTTCCGACCATGAAAGAGGGCCAATAGATACAACAATGAAGTTTCATCTAACTGCATATTCATACGTTTCGACATCCTGAAAAACTTTAGAAAATCGAAATCACGCATTAAGCATGAGATGAAAGGACGTATCCTAAATCCTTATTCTAAACAACAAGAACCTCAAAACTTAGAGCACGTACATTTCATTCTAACCATTCTCGAAATACTTCAAAAAATCGATATTACACATGATTATCCATTCTCGTGATAATCAAATTTACAATTTCAGAATGAGAACAAATTTTGATATATCCAGTTCTGGGAATTATTCATCCTCCCTCTAAAATCTTTGTATGTTGAATTCTGTTCTTTCCCCACATAAAAGGGCAAGAAAATGAAGCAAGAAATATCACAAAAAATTCTCAATTGTTCTCAGTTTCTCAACATCACTAGCATAGAATTCTTCCTCATTGCTATCCTTGCAACTCCTGTAGAAAACATATCCGACGATCGAATCAATGACAACCATGACAGAGTACATGTACGCGATCAAAGTCCCTTCGATGGCAAGGGATGACAGTGTCCTGTCTCCTACATAATAACTCCTCACAATCCTGTAGTTAAATAGCGCCTCGACAGCCGCCAACCCAAGATTGACCTGAACAACCAATGCAAGCGCCGTCGAGGCCCTTCCCTTGATCAATACACAAGCCTTGAAAATTGACATGAATCCTACACCTTCTCCCTTCTCAATGGCCGTGATGGTGGATGCTAAGTTACATATAACAATCGTGTTTACGAGAAGTATTGAGTAGAAAACAGCGCCTAGGGATGAAAGGAAGAGAACCCTATTGGGAGTAGATATGGATAGTCCTTCCAAGGAAGTGAAACCCAAGAACAAGATGGAGAATGAGGTTGCATTCGTCGATATCACGAGAAAAAACCCAAAAATTTGTGTCACAAGCAGAGGATTGTATAAGGAAATAAGCGACGATCTTCTTCGTTGTTTGGTATGATCAAGGTGTCTGATAACAGATGCCTTTGCTAGGAGAAGAAAGGATAGTGTAAAGGGAATGGTGACGGCAGAGGAGGAGATTGTTTGAGACAGCTTGAGCCCAAAGACCGAGTAAGCAGGGAATCCGGCAGCATGGAAGATGGCGTGAACACGAGCATATATCATTGGAAAGAAAGGTAAAGAGTGGTGTTGGATCAATGCTTGAGATATGAGAAGTGATATTGAAAAGGGGAATGCAATACAGGATGATACCAAGGTGCAGTATTGGTAGTGTTTTAGGAATGTATGGATTGATCTTCTCATGATCTCGCCCATCCGAGCCATTAGGATGATCGTTTTTTCAAGGCCTTGTCGAGGTTGTGATGAAGATATGGGATGATCTATAGGCAAAAGGGTGAATGATTCTTGAATGAAAAAGGATGAGTTGAGGTTGGGGTTTTGCTTGGTTTTGAATCAAGTGATGAATTGATCTTTTCTTTGAGTATGTTTTGACAAGTTGGTTTTCCTTGGTTTTGAATCGAGTGATGAATTGATCATTTCTTTGAGTATGTTTTGACAAGTTTTCTTTTGCTATCAAAGTGTTGTTGGTTGTTAGAGGTTAGAAGAAAGGGGCGTAGAATCTGGTGGTGTTGGATGAATGGATTGGCTAGCTAACTAGTACTAATAATCCAAACTAACATACTAAAGCCTATAATGAGTAGTTCTACAGGTTAATATTTACTTTATAGCTGAAAAAAATCTGGTAACATATCTTTATAATCTTAGATCTTTCATTGTTATTTCCTTTGGTGTCAGCACTCTTTTCTTTTTTGTCTTTTTTATTACTATTATCCAATCAATGGCTTTAAAAAACAAAAAAAAAATTAGTGTACGTATAATAAAGGACATGTTATAATCCAAACTAACATGCTGCAACTAGCTGTTGAATTTCACTCTTCTTTCTCTAAGCTTATAAGTAGGGATGTAAGTTATGTATTTCTAAGTTCTCATCTTCTTTAATTTGAAACTGAAAAAGCATAAATAACATTATGGTTAAAGTAATTACCATATATTGACCTTTTAATTTGAGACAAAACAAGATGGATGTGGTTAAATATATTCTCACATTTTGAAAGAGAGATAGAAAGTCAAAACCATACAATTACCCAAATCCGATCCATCAAAATAATACGTATTGTTGTACTCATATTAAAGAAATCGATGGTTGTTTTCCAATTCCTTTGATTATTTATCTGATAATATGACTGCCTTCTTTCTTTTCTTTTCTCCCTAGTTCTAATATTAATTGATTAGGTTATGATAAAAAAATGAAATATATGTATAAACATATATTCATTATGAATTTCACATCTATAACCGCACCAAAATGAAAACTTCCCAAGGAGATGGAGTGGGTCACCATATGGGTCACCTAAACTTGTTTTTAGAAGCAAAATGGTTTAACCACTCTCTCCTCACTTGGTTGAACATATTGATAGTTTCATCACACCAAATTCATAATTGTTGCCCCAAATAATGGCTCTATGATATATGAACTCGATCTCGCCATTGAAGCATAAGTACCGTGGTTTTAACTTTAAGATCTGAAAAAGTATTACTTTTTGAGCCGAAGATGTAGCGACTGTCAACTCTTTTCCATAACACTTGAGCATCCAATGAACAATGACTTGATTTCCACGGCGATCTTCGGAAATAGTTGGTAGTATGGACTCAATTAGTCAAGACTAATGTCTTCTAATGTATTACTAATTTTATGTATTTATAGCGACTACATATATATCATTTTCGGCATCTAGTCAATCTTTAGCATAGATGATCTTATGATACAAAATTATAGAGGTGACGGTATTGTCACAATTCAATTGTCTTTTTTGGCCTGCCCTCCTTGCTTGGGAGTGTTTGCAAAACCGCGTAGATAAAATTATAGATATATCAACATCCATCGATCTAAATGATTGAGAGTTTGATTTAACTTAATAAAATCTCGAGTTTGAGTCCCGAACAATCCTTATTATTCATTACTCCGAATGCAACGATTTTTTCCAAGGAATCCCCAACGAAAAATACACACTCTTCCTTCTTTTCTATAGAATAGATCAAAACCACTGCCAATATTCCAAAAGAAACGGCTGGGCGCGAAGCTGCTTTTCCTTTATTTCCGTTGTTTTCCAACCGGATAGGTTTCCGATTCTGTTATGCACCAGCAATGGTTCGGCAGCAGTTGGGGTCATTAGAGTTCATCACTATACTGGGACAGCCTATTGATAATTTAGGGTCTGTAGCTACTGACACAACATCTCCTATTCATAGATCTTCGCCTGCCTTTATACAATTAGAAACAAAATTGTCGATATTTGAAACAAGAATTAAAGTAGTAGATCTCTTCAAGAAAGTAACTCACCCTCCATATATCAAACAAAGAAGAAAGAACTATAGCGGACGAGATAATGCCTTGATTTGGTCAATTAATTCCGCAAAAAATTGACTTTCTGCCCGAGTGAAAGCAGGATTTTTCCCCTCAGGTTAGCGTCATTATCCGCAGGCGTAGAAGCAGTAGACCTGACCCATCGGTACAGACACAGATGACTCGCCTAAAACAGAATTCGTGAAACTAATAAAAGTTCTTTGGCGCAGTTAGCCCGTATAAACCTTGATAAGCCAGAAAGGGAGGAATGCGATGTCGAAAAGAAAACGAATGGATGAGCAGAGCGTATCACATGCCCGATCCTATTGTTGACATGGGAGGCAACAATGAAAAAGGAATGAGACGTTGAGCTTGGATGAGAGCATGAAAGTTCCTGCTGCAGATCGAGGGGAAACCATCTCTTTTTAGCCTAGCCTATTTCACTTCGTTGGCTAATTAATCGAGGAACATTCACGAATATGGTCGTAGAAGGAAATAAGGGATCTCGTCGTGACTCTCTGAGGTCTATCCGACTCGGCTCGCTTTGTTCCACTCATGATCGATATGACATGTCTTCTTTTATTATAGTATGGCCATAGAACATTCATGGTTAGAAGATGTTCACTCTAGAAGGCGTCGTATGAGAACTATATACAGAAATAGTTGAAGCGTGCAATACCCAGCATCAACCAACGGAAGTAGTCACTAAAGGTACGCATTTCTAGCACCATTATGAACTGATCCAATATCTGTCTTGTTACGACAAACGCTTTCAAACTAAAGAAAACACTCTCTTCATCACCGAAAGCAGGAACTCCAGAAATTACAACTGCGGTCCTTGGACCTAACCTAGGAGGATCAAATCCATAGATGGCGATTCTTCGAAAGAGGCAATCAGTTTCGACATAATATCAAGGGCCTCTCAGGTTTACATCGAAGAAAACAGTCTTTTTGTTGGCATAACGATCAGAGGGGTCAATTCCTTCAAATGTCCTCACTCGATCTTCTACCCCTCCTTTGTACGTACCTTCTTCTTATCTCGAAGTAATCTCTGCCTCGCCCCCTTCAAATAAGCTTTGCTTGGTAGGTGCTGCCTACTCACTCGAACATTGAACACGAAAGTGTGCAGTTCCGTTCTCTTATCCCATGTTGAGTCACAGGCAGTGCCTCAGAAAGCACAGATGAGCTACATGCAGAAAAACTTGCATGTGTGGTTCTGACCGGGGACCCCGGATACTGTACTAATATGTGTAGGTCCTCGTAATTCGAGTGAGATTGTCATGGCGCAAAACCTTTTCGTGACTCTCGAAATATAACATATCCCCATCACGTCGATCGTTAAGAAAGAGTCAGACCAGTGTTGTAAGTTGGCCAACCCCTTCCCGGCATGGGCCAACATCTTGCTCAAGGAAGCGCCCAAGGGTAGAACACCTGGTGAAGTAGCTGCCGAATCTTCTACTGGAACATGGACAACTGTGTGGACTGATGGACTTAACAGCCTTTGATCGTAACAAAGGGCGATGCTACCACATCGAGCCTGTTCCTGGAGAAGAGAATCAATTTATTGTTTATGTAGCTTATCCATTAGACCTTTTTGAAGAAGGTTCTGTTACTAACATGTTTACTTCCATTGTGGGTAATGTATTTGGGTTCAAAGCCCTGCGTGCTCTACGTTGGAGGATTTGCGAATTCCTCTTACTTATTCAAAAACTTCCCAAGGCCCACCTCACGATATCCAAGTTAGTAACATGTTTACTTCCATTGTGGGTAATGTATTTGGGTTCAAAGCTCTACGTGCTCTACGTTGGAGGATTTGCGAATTCCTCCTACTTATTCAAAAACTTTCCAAGACCCACCTCACGGTATCCAAGTTGAGAATATCCAAGTTAAGAGAGAGAAATTGAACAAATATGATCGTCCCCTATTGGGATGTACTATGAAACATAAATTAGAGTTATCTGCGAAGAACTATGGCCGAGCAGTTTATGAATGCCTTCGCAATGGACTTGATCTTTGCCATAACGCCCATTTTGGGACGAGTTGGAAGAAGTATTCCTATTTCTTACACAGATCAGACTGATCACACCTGATCAGTGAAAAATTATGACACCACTAGCACATAGGTAGAGGAATCCAGATAAGCTAAACTCCATTCCGATAGCCAGGGGAATCTCTTTCCAAATCTCGTATTATAAGTGGATTCGATGGAATCAGATCATTTTTCACAAAAAGATGATCGAAAGTCGACGCTATGGGAATTTTTCCTAAGTTTAGGTTTATGGTCCTCGTAATAAAAAGAAAATTAAGAATGGATTATAGGATAATGCATATATGATTTCTACTTTTTTTTTCTGAGTTCAGTTATGGAGCATGTATACTGAGAAAGCGCCACAGATCTAGCGTTTCAGTTGCCAATGCTCATAGTGATACTCTTTTTGTTGTACTCCACTCAGATATATGGGTCCTTATAGGCTGAAAAATATCTTTGACTTTCAGTATTTTGTCATCTTTATAGATGATTTTTCTCAAATGACATAATTATTCCTATTGCATGATAGATCTGAGGTTTTCTCTGTGTCTCGTACATTCATTTCTGAAATTCATACTCAGTTCTCTGTTAATATTAAGGTCATACGCACTGATAATACACGAAAATATACGAGTATATAGTTTCAAGATATTTTTTCTCAACAAGACATCATTCATTAGATCTCTTGCGCTTACACTCCCCAACAAAATGAAATTGCTGAGTGTAAGAATCGTCATCTCCTAGAGATTGCTAGAATTTATTTCAGATGAACGTTCCTCGTATATACTGAAACTTTACTTTGCTTACTGCATGCCACATATCAATAGAATACTTTCTGTTAGCCTAGGAAACAAATCTCCCTTCTCTCTTCTATATCATGACAAGTCTCCATTCACTGTCACTGCGAGGGTTTTTTGGATGCATGTGTTTTGTTCAGTGTCTTGGTCCTACTCAAGATAAGTTAGCCCCTCGTGCATATCGATATATTTTCACTGGATATTCTCGCACATAAAAGGGGTATGTGTGCTATTCTTATAAGACAAGAAAAACTATTATATCTGTCGATGTAATTTTCCTTAAACAAATACCTCACTTTACTTCTTCGGGATGTTCTACTTCTTCAGATTCACTTCCTCAACCTATTATTGGTGAGGTAGACCCACCATCTGCACCTACTCCCGCTTCTACTATGCTTCGGACCTATACTCAAAGGGTGAAG
>LIEC01010424.1:0-19329 GCA_001925005.1 Drosera capensis | reverse complement strand
GCCTTGAACATGATAGGCACTTTTGTAAGCATGAATGTAATGCGTGAATATATTTGAGAAGTCTGAGAGTTATCAAACACAGAACCTTGTACAACTTTCATGACCCAATGTTGGATTACAGTCTCATATGTGCTTTATGATGCATGGTCCATGATTTCATATTCGCAATTAGAGCCAACAATGTCGATTACTGTATCAGAATGCATATTTCTAATTCCTATGTTGGTTTCCAAGGTTCCTTATCCTTCCAGTACTCAAATTTTGACAGAGGCATGCCGTCGTTCCAGCAAAATAGCAACTCTTGGACAAAGTGAAAGCATATGCTGGAACGAGCGAGCTGCAAGAGAAAGCAAAGTCTCCTCAACAGCTTTCATAGGCAAGGTTGGTAAAGACGAATTTGGATACATGGTGAAGGCGAGACAACTGACAGTGATAAGACAATTCAGCAGCAGCCACTGCCCAAGCTAGTTGTAATCCATGACCGCCGAAATCAATGACCAACACCAACGGACAAAAGCAGCCACCGTCCGTTCAACCTCCACCATACAATTAGCCGCCATTCATCCACGGATTTGTAGCCACAAGTTGTGTTTGAATTTTCCAAATGGATGTGCTGAGCCCATCTATAAATGAAGATATCTATAGAGGGCTTAGGGAGAGATATATACAGTAATACATATACACATACACATTAGGTTGTAAACTAAAGAAAGAAAGGCACGGCCTAGAAGATTGAAAGAGAGGAAAGCATAGTGCTTGGAGAAAGGGAAGGAAGAGGCTGCGTAGCCAAGAAAAGGAAGGAGAAAGAATAGAACTAGGGGTTTAGAGGGGGATTGGGCTTATAAGCCCATTAGTCACCTAAGCCCAATTGTATTCGACACAGTAAACTGATTTCGGCCCAAAAGCTCAATTTCGGTTCATTTTTCTTAAACTTATTTACTTTAAATTTAGTTCATTGAATGTATGTTTTATTCTTCAAATATTGAAATCATGAACTAAATATTATAAGGCTAAGGTAAAGGGTTGTTAAATTTATAAATATTTATTATTATTATTAGGTTGTGATTAATATAGCTCATGATTAAGTGATTATTATGCTCTTAATGCTTTCATTAGATTGATCACCTTTTGAATGATATGTGACATATAATTTAGAACGAGAGGAGATATTATATGAATGCTCAATTAATAATCACCGTGGATTAAATTGATATAGAAATATATAATTTGATACATGTAACAGTAATAGACATAGATGCCACATTCCTATGTTGAAAGATAAAAGGATTTCACCAAATACACTGCATTAGCGTTTTCCTAAATTCATATTAGAAATAATATGGGTTGTTAAACAATAATAGTATTAATATTAATCGAGAGAAAATATTAATGGTTTCAGGAAATCTTGTTGTTACATGAAAATATAAATCACAATCATAATAATATTACATTGATATAAGTTTACAACCTAAACCTTAGCCACTTTTCACTCATTTTTATTAAAACGATATTAATTAGATAATCACCAAACATTTCATTGTCTAGATAAAGTAAGAATATCATAATTTTCAGTAATTGTTTACATAATCTCTGTGGGTTCGACAATCCGGTATTTATTTATCAATTATTATGCGACCAGTGAACTTGCTGTTTACCAGTTGAAAAATACACCGGTCAGTATGCATTCTACATATGCAGTAAAGCAGTAAAGCATTTTGGCCCGTTTCATTGTTTCAAATCAAGTATACCCAATTCTCCTCGAAATTGAATAAACTTACTCTCATCGAGAGGTTTTGTAAAAATGTCTGTAATTTATCTTTCTGTTGGAATATATATTCTAATTTAATGTGATCTTTTTGCACATGATCTTTGATGAAGTGATATATGACATTAATATACTTGGTTATTGAATGAAAAACTAGATTTTCTGAAATAGCCATTGCAGACTTATTGTCACAAAATATTTAGGTTTCAAAGAATATCATACCATAGTCTGCAAGCTATGATTTCATCCATAATATTTGTGCAGCACAGCTTCCTACAGCTATGTATTCTGCTTCTGTAGTAGAGGTTGACACGGTAGTTTGCTTTTTGCTAAACTAGGAGATCAATCTTGCATCAATGAATTGACATGATCCGCTTGTGCTTTTCCTTTCAACTCTACAACCTACAAAATCTGCATTTGAAAACCTATTAGTGTAAAAATCTGATTCCCTAGGATACCATACACCAAGCTTTGGAGCTTCTTTGACATATCTCAGGATTCTCTTTACTAGATTCTTTGGGATCAGATTGATACCTTGCACAGACACAAGGTGAGTATTGAATGTCTGGTCTGCTTGTTGTAAGATATAACAATGACCCTATTACTCCTCTATACATGGTTTGATTTATCTTCTTTCTATGTTCATCTTTATCTATTTTAATTGATGTGCTCATGGGGGTTTTCATATGACTAACACTTTCTAGACCATACTTTTTAATTATGTTCTTTAGATACATAGATTGGATTAGAAAGATTCCACTTTCTAATTGTTGTATTTGAAATCTTAGGAAATATTTTAGTTCCCCCATTAAACTCATTTGAAATTTAGATTTTATTAGTTCTGCAAAACGTTCACAAAGTTTATTGTTAGTGCAACCAAATATAATATCATCAACATAGATTTGTACTAACAATTTGTGTTTCTTATACTTCTTAAGGAACAGAGTAGTATCCACCTTACCTCTTTCAAATTTATTTTCACATAGAAATATTGAGAGGGTTTCATACCATACCCTAGGTGCTTGTTTTAATCCATATAATGCCTTGTCTAACCTATATACAAATTTTGGATATTCAGAGTCTTCAAAGGTACGAGGTTGTTCAACATAAACTTCCTCTTGCAGCTTTTCATTTAGAAAAGCACTTTTTATATCTATTCGATAGACTCTAAATCCTTGATATGCAGCATAGGCAAGGAACATTCTTATGGCTTCTAATCTTGCTACAGGAACAAAGGTTTCATCAAAGTCAAATCCTTTTTCTTGTGAGTATCCCTTAGCAACTAACCTAGCTTTCTTTCTGATGACTATTCCATTTTCATCAGTTTTGTTTCTAATTACCCACTTGCAGCCTACAATGGATAGTTCCTGGGTCTTGGTGTTAGATACCATACCTCATTTCTTTGGAACTCATTTAGTTCTTCTTGCATGGCATCTACCCAGTTTGGATCATTTAAGACCTCACTTATTATCTTAGGTTCTATTTCTGATATAAAGCAAACCGACAGGCATTCTCCATTACTTGCCTTTCTAGTCTGCACAGGTGCATCCTTATCCCCAATGATGTTATCTTGTGTGTGTGCCTTGATCCATCTTCTTGTATCATGTTCATTGGTTTCTAATTATTGTTGAGTTTGTTCTTCTGTCTCTGTTGCAGTTTCATTTTGTGCAAACGATTCTTCCTTGTCTGTAGTTTCATGACCACTTCTGCAGTTTGTTCATTACATGCACATTCCCCATCAAAAATATTAGCATATCATATGAATGTTTCTGATTCATTAAATGATATGTGAACTGACTCCTCAACGGTTTGTTTCTTTAATTATACACTCTAAAGGCCTTACTATTTGTGGAATACCCTAAGAAAGTTCCCTCATCTGTCTCAGGATCAAATTTTTATAGGTAGCTTTGGTCATTGTTGTGTATATAACATTTGCATCCAAAAGCATGAAACTATTTAACACTGGGTGTCTTTCCTTTCCATAATTCATAGGGAGTCTTTTTATATAGTTTGTGAATTGTGCATCTATTCTGAGTGTAGCAAGTTGTATTTATTGCTTCTTCCCAGAAGCTTTTCGGTAAATTTGCATCAGCAAGCATTGTTCTAGTTGCTTCTATGAGTGGTTTATTTATTCTTTCACCCACACCATTTTTTTGAGGTGTTCTGGGTTCTGAGAAGTTGTGTTTTGATTCCATTATCATTGCAGTAAACATCTACTCCTGTTTGATCATATTCAGTACCATGATCACTTTTAATTGTGATTACTTCTATGCCTTTTTCATTTTGAATTTGTCTAAGAAACCTAGTCAACAGACTGCAAGTTTCACTCTTTTTATGTAAAAACATTGCCCATGTGTATCTTGAGTAATCATTTACTATAACTAGAGTGTATTTCTTTATGTTTAAGCTTTCTATCTCAACTGGACCAAAGAGATCTATATGTAATTATTCTGGAATTCTAGTTGATTCTGAAGAGTTTAAGGGTTTAAAGTTTGCTCTAGTCTGCTTTCCTTCTTGACATGGTCTTCATAGTTTATCCTTTTTAAATTTTACTTGTGGAAATCCTCTTACTAAATTTTCTGAGGATAATCTAGCTATAGTAAGATGAGCTAACCTTTTGTACCATAGCCAGATTGTGTCCTCAGTTTTTTTATGTAGAAACATGTTATTTGTTTTTACTGTGATGAGTCAAAGTGTACTGCGTAGATGTTTCCTTTTCTTATACCAAGCAATTTGACTTCTTGTGTGATTTTATCTTTGACTTGACATGAATTATGGGTAAATGATACATCATAATTTTTATCACACAGTTGACTAATGGAAAGTAGGTTATGTTCTAATCCTTTAACATAAGCTATATTTCTAAAGATTAAGGAACCTGTACCAAGAGTTTCATAACCTTTAGTTGTACCTGTTTTTCTCCTCCAAAGATGACAAGAGGTCCTTGTTTCTTTCTGTAGTCCTCAAGGATTGATTTATTTCCTGTCATATGTCCTGAGCATCCACTATCAAGATACCATATTCCTCTTTAATTTTGCTACATCAAAACATAGAGAGTTGTACATGGTACCCACTCATATGGGTCCTCATATGTTAGTTTTTGGAATCCACACTTGAATTATTTTCTTGTGAGAATTCCAGCATTCAAAGGACTTGTGACCAAGCTTGCCACATGTGTAATAGTAGACCTTTGGTCTTATGGTGTTTAGTGGTCTGCTCCATTTCGTCTAGTGCATTTGATATGAGTAGGTATGCCCTAAATGTGGCTTTCTCAGTGATATTCTAGAGAAGTTATTCCATATTGAATAGTTAAGTGTATGCTGAGCTTTATAAGGCCTTTCATCTAATTCTTTTCTGAGATTTTTGGCCTTGTGCATCTTGTAGTATTTTTCATCAGTACGTGCTGATAGTTTGCTCCAACTCTTTTGAGTTTGAACACTAGAGATCTAATTCTTTTGTATTATTTGTGCAGTAGAGTTTTTGTTCTTCTGTACATCTGTTGTAGTAGAGGTATACTTTGTCTGCAGAGTTCTTGCACTAGTTTGTCTTATTTCTTTGGTAATGACTTTTTCATTTGATTTATTATTCAACCAGTCATTATATCCTAATCCTGTTTTATCATGGAAGGATTGACATGTGTTGAGCAATTTTCGCAAACATAAAGTCTTTCCATTCCAAGCATCAACCTCCTTCTGAAGCTCAGCATTTCTTAAAGTGTTTCTACTACTGTATTGAGAAGTTTCACTTTCTTATTTGCTTCTATTAATTGATTTTGAGTATTTATTAGACTGATATTAGTCTCCTCATATGTTAAATTGCATTTCTCTTTACGACTTGCAATTTGCTCAAGATTTTCTTTATTTTTCTTTAAAAGGGAAATAAAGTTCTGAGAGTTTTCTTGAAGTGCTTCATTCAATTCCTCTGTGAGCGAATCAAAAAAATCAAATACCTGTTGCTTTTCATCATCCTTAGCCATGAGACATAGCTGAGCGTTTGAGATTGTGTCTTCATCATCAGAGTCTGAATCGCTCCATGTCTTTACAGTATAGGCTTTGTCTATTTCTTTTCTTCCAGAGTTGCCTTTATTGTGGTCCTTTTTGAATTTTGGTGTAGACGAGTTTTGTGTTGGTCGTCTGCATTGTGCAACAACGTGCTCTGGTTTGCCGCAGTTATAGCAGACTTCTTTTTCTTCTTCCTTTGTCTTCGAGGGAAAGTTCTTCTTGAAATTTCTTTTCTTGAACTTCTTTCCCATCAATGCATGCTCTTCAGACAGTCCTTGTTCACTTGTAGATGAGGTATCAGTGGTCTCCTCTTCTGCCATGGATTGGAGGATTTTTTCTTGAGTTTTGAAAGCTAAGGTTCTCTTCTGCTCAACTTGTAGATGAGGTATCAGTGTGTATGTAATACACCATATAGTTGAGTCAGGGATAACTTTGTTAGACCTCTGAATTCCCTAATAGCTATGGTCTTTGTGCTCCAGATTTCACTTAGAGATCTCACAAACTTTAGGTTGACTTCCTTGTTTTCGAAAGTCTTTCCTAAGATCTTGAGATTGTTGATGAGAATATTGAACCTTTCATACAAGGTGGTCAAATTTTCATCAGATCTCATTGAGATACAATCATATTGTTGCAGTAGAACATCCTTCTTATTTTCTCTTATTTCTGAACAGTAGAGCTTCCCATGCCTCCTTTGCAGTGGTTGTATGAACCACTATTTCAAACATGTTGTCATCAAGGGATTTGAATATTTGGTTCCTTTCTCTTCTATCAACCAGCACCAAATCTCAGTTTTCTCTTGATCAGAATGACTTTGGTCTATATACTTCAAGTGTTGCACCAAATCTGGCATCATTGTAATGTGAGGTTCATCACTGATGATATCTTGCATTCTCTCATCTATTGAATCAAGATATGCAAGCATCCTCAATTTGGCTGTGATGATTTGTTTCTAACAGTTCTAAATATTAAGCAATGAAAGTAAGTAATAGACACAATATTTATACTGATTCAAACACTCGTTATCAAATGATAATCGAGAGCTTAGTACAGTCTTCCCTTGGTGATCAGCCAAGAGGTGAGTATCACTATCTTCTTATTTGTGGCTGACAAGAAACTTCTTTTTACAAGCTATCTAACTTTTACAAAAGATGAAGGACTCAGATCCTTTTCATAGATCCAATCTATAGGACTCTGTTGCAAGTTGTGTTCTTCTGTAGACTAGTAACATCCCTTTCACTATGATCTTCACGAATTACCTCTCTTGAGTAATCTTTGAATTTATGATTACTTTTACGCGTTTGCCTTTCAATCTCATTCAATAGCCTTACTTCAGTGAGCCTCTACGATTCCCTTTTTTAGGCTCAGGGAATGAACCCAGCAAACATGGTACTGTTTCTAATATGACAACTTGCCACGTGTGTCCTCCACCATTTCGTTTCTGATGTTGACAGTCCATCTACTTCAGAATTTTGTACAGTTGCTGCATGTACAAATCTTTATTTGAATGACTTCAGAACTTTGACGCCATCTTAATAACCATCTCTGCTGCACTCTAATCTGTTGCAACTTCCAATCTGCACCCAGTATTGTAAGACCTAATCTGCACTTTGCAACCCTAGTTTTCACCAAATCCCTGCTATAACTTCTAGTCTGCACTTAGATCTGATGCACATCATGCTTTGCTATGTTGGTCCTCTTCTGTAAGCTTTATCCCAGATCCTGAAGCCTTTGAAGGTCTTTTGTTTGCCCATTAATGCCTTAGCAGCTTATCAAATAATGTCTCTACTAGTCTGTATCTAGTGGCTTACATAATGTCTATCATTTGTAGTCGTTTGCTCCTCAGCATCGGTCCTAAACTGGAACTATTTATTTGTTTTCTAGCCTAAGTATACTAACTACATTATGACTAATACATCTCAGTTTTGTTTCATCAATTTCTATACAAATTGGAGGGATTGCACATTGCTATCACCCTCTATGCTTTAAGCAAAAAAAAAAAAAAGTTACAAAATGCTTTAAGTACAAGGAAATAAATTTTCGAAGAAAAAAAAAGTACAGGGATATAAAGAGCTAGAGGGTTACATAGAATGCCTTTAAGATGAAGGTTACAAGCATAAACAATATAACATTGAGCATCTTACTTACGGTGGAAGTTACTAGAATCCTAAGAGATGAACATTCTTATATTATGATCCCATATATAAGAGTTTACTCCACTTTACATGGGGCTCTGAAACAAATCTTAATTGAGACATTGATTGATTAAGAGAGTGAAAGAGAGATACATGGAGCCAAAACATATATGTTACTCCCTCCATTTTAAAAGAATTACAACGCTTTTTATATTGGAATATCTCCTATAACTTTATTATATTTGAAATTCTTTTTTCTATCAAAATATCAAAACATACTTATTATTTATTTTATATCACATCAATCCATCTCATTATTTTTTCTCCTCATTTCTTTCTCAGTTTTCTCACTCACACAAGTCAAAGGACAAAATGATTTTTATAATAAAAAATTAACACACACACATAAATTATCTTAACAAATCAACCGATTATAATTCTGTTGGAACGGAAGTAATCTACACCAAACAATATGTGCCACACACATTTCTAAATGGAGATTTATAGGGAATTTATATTTACGACGCAGTTTTTCATATTGTCAAGATATATTGTGTGAGGGAGAATAATTTATGGTAGAAAATTTTGTGAGTATAGTGATCTTGTCTGTATCCAAAACTGTCTTGATAATAATGCCCCCAATTTATATAATAAATCTAAAATTCCCACGTCGGCTCACAAACCCAATCATAGTATGAAAAACTAGTATGACAATAAGAGATATACATAGCAAATCTAACAATCGATATAGGCCACAACAAGATATTTCATGAAATAAATTTAAAAGGAGATATGCTCATATTGGCGCAAAGAAACTTAAGAAAGTAATTTAAATACACGAGCTAATTGCTTAAAACCAGAGTCAAACATTGTAAACCATCCCCACCTCTAAAGTAGATGCATGAGGAAGATTAAGAGCATACGAAGGCCCCCTGGAGTTTCTTCTCAAGAAATCATATACATAGTTCAGGCCAATACGCTTGATCAATCCTGACCCGCTCTTCGCTCTCACGTACACGTTACCGAGGATGAATGCTAACCCTGCTTCCCTCGCTTCGATGAGATCACTCAGCTCCTCTTCTGCTGCATCATCTAGTTCAGGGCTTCCAGGGAGTACAATCTTTGCTTTGTTCGACTTTTCGGAGGAGTATAGTTCCCCTTCGCCCAGCTTCAACGAGGTCTCGGTCATGTTATCGGCAGTGTCGTTTGCTTCCTCCTCCTCCTCATCACATATTCTTATGTTCTCGAGATTCGATGTGAACGATCCTACGACCATCATGGTTTCCTCATCCTTGCCTACCTGACGCTTCATATCATGACCAAGGTCTTGATTTTCCCCGCATATGAACTCCACAATACTACTCACAAGATTTTTCTCAAAGTCATGATCATCCTTATGATGATCACAGTACCCATACCGTGCTATGCACCTATAGATACGATGGTCTTTGGATCCCACCCTGCCCACTAAAAACCTTTCCTCGGAATGTACACGAGGAACCGGCACATTCTTGATGCATAGGAAGATGAGCACCTGGTGGAATGCTGGGACATTGGTGACGAAGTGAGAGAAGATGGCCGGCACACCAGAAACAAGTTCTGTCTGTATAAGGCCAATTCCTCGGACTCGTACTATTCCAAGATCTTCAGTTAGGCTTAGAATCCGGTCAATAGAGACCTTGTTTTGAACATCATATGCGTACTTCTTGCGCGTGCCATAGTTCCAACTGTACATGGTCACAAGAAGGATGAATGAAAGGGCCACAGGGACCCAAGCACCCTGGAAAAATTTCATAAGGCAAGCTGAGAAGTACAGGGCCTCGATCAAACCGAAGAAGAGTAAGAATCCAACGGCCAAGAGCACACTTCGGTTCCAGCATAGTACTATTACCAGTGACATTAGACAGGTGGTAACCAGCATTACTGTAATGAACGCTAAGCCTGCATGATTGGAGATCATTGATGGGTCAATATGTCAATTGATTGAATCATGAAAATGAAAAGCATGTCATGTACCAGAATGCAATCACACACTTGGATGGCATGCTGAATTCAAAACGAAAGAGTTGGTACAAATTCTAGCTTAATCCCAGGGTTAAAACTATCTAACGATGATGTCAGGCCTTAGTATGTATAGACAGACCTGCAGCGTTTCCCAAGTTCTTGGTGTCTCTGAAGCCAATAGTAATAGCAAGGCATAACACCATCAAAATCCAATTAATTTCTGGAATATAAATCCTGCCATGAATCCTGGATGATGTGTGGACTACTTTGACTGGAGGAAAGCAATGCCATGATGAGCATTGTTTGATGATGGAGAAAGTCCCGGTGATCACGGCTTGGCTTCCTACTACTGCTGCAAGCATGGCTATTACAAAGATCGGCCACCGTAATTTTCCTGGCCAAAAGAGTTCATAGCTGAAGCTTCAGAAAACCTTTGACGGAAATTATGAAGCCTAAATCAAATGAAGAAAAAAGTGGTACCGACCGGGAACGGATACATAGAATCCTACGTCTTCGATTGTGTGATGCTGGGATAGATAAGCAGCTTGTCCCATATAGGCGAGGATCAATGACGGGTACACGAAAAAAGTGAATGCAACCTGCACGACATATTTTGAGATTTAACTGTGTCTGAAAGCGGAATCGTCATGATTACAAACACAGATTCCAATCTAACAAATATGTGGATCCCAGGAGACTGCTTTGTTCGCTCAGGTTTCTGAAGTGGCTGGATTATGACAAGTGACTAAAATAGAACTTGCCATTGTGTAGTTTACTTTTCATATCAAAGAAAAAATGATTAGGGAACACGATCACTGTACCTTAATTGACGACTGTGAGAAGTGACCAAGATCAGCGAACATCGCCTCCGAACCTGAAGAAGAGGAAGTTATTTAGAGTCTCTATGACGGGGATAATATTATGCCTAATAGAGAACAACTACACGCGGTAAGCTCTTATTCTTCGTTAACTACATGCGGTAAGCTACCTGTACCACAGAGGAGGATTCCCCCAAGGGTCATCCAACCTGCCTTGGGAGATTTCTTCATGAATATGTACATGTAATAGGGAGATATTGCTTTGAAAACGTGAGGATTCCAACGAACAATATTGTATAGCCCGATAGTGCTTATGCAGATAAGCCAGGCCATGACAATCGGTGCAAAAAGAAACGCAACACGGTGAGTTCCGTAATGCTGCAAGGCAAACAAGAATACCAGAATAAGACAGGCAGCTGGGACTTCTATATCTGCAGAATATGAAACAGAATCATTCAGTTGCATACTTTTCAGCTGAGGACTTGTAATCAAACTTACAGCATACTTCTGAAACGTGCTTGAAATGTTGAGTAAAATATAAGCTTACTAGGGACTATAATACTAATAGATCACATTTAGCGGAAGATAAATGAGATCCAGTAGCAAGCTCCACTTAACCGAAAATCATTGCATATCAAAGTTATGAAAAGATGGCAGACATCACGAGTCGGCATATTTAGTGCTTATTCTAGGCGGGTGTATCTAGTCCTTATGACGAGTTCCTTGACCACATGGTACTATATGTTTACACCAACGGGAACTTGTATACTAGACTTGATTACTAATTAAAGGATAAAACAGGACTTACACTGGTGGTGCTCTTTAGCTGTGGAAAGCTCCAATCCAGACACTGCGGAAAAAACTGTAACGTTGACCACAAGCAGAATAAATCGTCAACTTACTATTTAAAATGGAAATAGGCATATCCTCAACCTATCATTCCGACATAAACTGACATAACATTGTAAGATTATTGTCGTCAGTGTATACATAATTCTTGCAGGATTATGTATCTGATTGGGTGAGTCATAGCATTATCATGAAAGCCACGCAGGTTCTATGAAAGGGAGAAACCAGAGATTGCGGAAAGACACGATTCTTTTCCTTACCACAAATAGCAGGAGTAAGGACTCCGTCACCAATCACCATGCAAGCCCCAACAAGAGCGAGGATGAGCAAGAACTTCCTCAACCCCATATGCTTCTCCAACGTGGTCTGCAACCTAGACTTGGAAGACGAAGGTGTTCCCTCCTTATATGCAGACAACTCCACGTCTACAGGCTGCGTGTTCGGCAGAGAGCAAACACTAACATGGCGGCAAAGCAAGGAGTACAAAGCGAAGGTTCCACCTTCGCCGTTGTCATCAGCTTTGAGCACAATGAATACGTATTTGAGCAGCGGGATCAATGTCAGTGTCCAGAATATGAATGATAGGACCCCATAGATCTCCTCGAGGGAGTCAACATGGTGGAAACCGTCAGCAAAGGCTGTCTTGTATACATACAGAGGGGATGTGCTCAAATCTCCGTAGACGACTCCCAAGCTTTGGTATGCTAGTGTCAACGGTCTAGTCCATGACTTCCACTGCAAAAGAAATAAAAACAGAACTTGAAACAAAACAGAAGCAAAATGAACAGCGAACGTGATGAGAAGAATGAAAAAGTGGGTGGAAATACATGCAGTTTTCAGTGCAAACGTGATTAAGAGTTCATCTATGTAATATGCTAGAAGATGTGACAAGAAGATGCAAACTAGAAAACTATATCTTCATGTATACACTAATTGTATTTGATTGCAGTCCACCTAGTAAAGTCATGTCTCGTTTCTAACACTGCTCGAAAGAAATTGATTGCCGAAGCTTACCCTTCTCCTGAAGTCATGTCTAGCTCCTCCCTTATACATGCTGTGCGAGCTGTCACTGAAGATTCTATCAGGGATAGATTTTTCAAATGATAAGCATCTTCAAATGAAATTGCCTCTAGGAAATTCAGAACCAGGCTGGAAGAAAAGTGTGTTTGTCGATATTACGTCTGAAAAATGTTTTTGTTTTGTGAAGAAAAAGCTAGCTATAAGAACTTGACAGTGGATGCTAGCTTTTATCTAGTTTTATGGGATGGCCATTTGAGCTTGGGAATGGAATTTAAGCACTATATTGAGAATGAAGTGACAGATCTCTTTAGTTCAGTCTATATCAATGATTTGGACCAAAGGCAGAATCTCGTCCTTTGTTCGCATTATGATGACGATGTTACGGTGTATGTATTTCGTTTTCGTGATTCAAGAAGGAATCGGATCTTGTGTTTTCGCGTGTGCCACCTCCTTGCTGCCTATATTGTGGATCAAGAATAAAAAGTTTTTCCAGTTGGAGATCAAATGGTAGGAAAGGAAGGGACAATTAATTGAAGCGTTTTCAACGAACTCTACACCAATATTATTTTTCAGTTACAATACTCGAACTCAAGATCTTAATTCTTCATAAGAAATTAAGATCTTTACTGCTTTAGATAAATAGGCATTTCTTTTATCTTATGATTTATCATCTCAACTCAGGTATCAAAATAAAATTGAAATAGGTCATAACAACAAGCATAAACCACCAAAGTCGGTAAACAACAATGCATAACCAAAATAGAAAAAGGATAACCAATAAATAACAACTTTTCCTAATAACACTGATTCTACCTTACTAAACGAGGAAGTAGTAGAAACGATCCTAAAGCTACCGGATAACTATGACTCCATCACTTGTTAATTTGAGTAGGGTCAGATATTATTAAATAATATTTTAAAATGATTGTCTATATAATCTTTACTTGATCAACTATTGTTACAGAATTTACTCAATTTGTTTTTGAGAACATCTTTTCATGAGCATTAACTTTTAAGTGACCCCTTCGCACTGAATGTAAGAGTCAATTATTTGATGATCGTGAACTTTCTGTGCCCTGTTATGGCGGGGGACATACCTTGCACTGTTTTGTCTAATCCAAGGTTCTCCTTTCTTCATTTTTCGGTCCTTTCCACATGTTGATTTGAATAATGATAGTGATTTCGATGTATCAGAAGTTATTAATTCCATGTTAGCTTATCGAAAAGGAAGAAGGTCCAGTCGGTGTAGTAGATTGAATTGTTCAGCTTGGTTTTTTGACATACCTCATCATATCGTCTCATCGAAAAAAATTATGGATTTATCATTTTCATGAAATTTAGATGCTCTGGGAATGTCCTTGAATGGTTTTTTTTTTCCCTTAGAGTTTCGGAATATTTCCGATTCATCAAATATAAAGTTTTTATATGATTCTCAAATGCATTTGATGTGCCCTCAGATTAATTAGGCTGGTGATATCCAAGAAGTGATATTTGATGTATTCTAAGATTAGGTCTGTGATGTATGAGTATCATGTTATCATTTCTTGTAATTGTAGATCGTCAATGTTTCATCCTTATTTCCAATATTTTTTTCATCATCGTTTTCTTCTCTCGTTTAATATGTGTAGCTGAGTATGAGGTTAAAGAGCATGTTGATGATAAACAATTCTTTCATTCGACCATATATTCATAACACCATTAAGATTACATACATCTCTTCTTTTCCTCCACACCATAATTGATAGGACTGTCCTCCATGACCCCGGAAATATTGAATTACAATAATTAGTGGTTCCAACAATGATATCTATCTTCACAATGTTCTTGGATCCCACTCCTTCTCAATTCTTAACCCATCATATCCACAAAGGCAGGATATCTCACGTTTTCTAATTTATTTCCAACGGATGGGCAAAAAGTTTTTTGGAACAGACGGATGGGCAAAAAGTTTAAAGCTATTGTTTGCAATTAAGTCAGAGAAACGAATAAATGATCCACAGCAAAAAGATAGCACATGCTTAATATAACGCGATTAAGGGAAAACGAAGGAAAATCTCGGACCCTTACTAAAAAAAAAAAAAAAAAAAAAAAAGGGGGGGGGGGGGGTGGAAATCACAATGTGAGCTAGGTATATTCTACGATATACGAGGATTTAGATGGTTTCATTTGCCAGGTAAACAAATAGCACATACTTATCAAATCCGGATCGATCATCGATCCGACGAAATCTTTGGGTCAATGAGTTATTTGCTCGACCGGTTGAACGGTTGATTGAATCTTTTTATAATACTTTTAAATTTTAAATCATTTATACATTTTATTTGATTTATATTCATTAAATATACATATGTGCATACTATATACATACATACATATATGTTTCTTAGAAAAAATAACCTAATATATATGTTAGTTCTATTAATTCAAGAAAAATATGGTTTTTTTTTCTAATTTTTAAAATTTTTCCAGACCTTTTCAACCAATCATTTTTTATTGGTGTTTTACCCGAGTTTTATCAGGTTTGATCAGTTCAACTGACCAGGTCAATTACTTGTTTGATTTTTTCATTGTACTGATTTGACTAGACCATTGAATCGTGGTTGAACCTAAGATAGATCGTTTTGAAAAGAGGATATTTAGAAAAGAAACTTACCTTGAAAAACCCAAATTTTGGGACCACTCAATTAGAAAGGGAAAAAATAGGAAAGAATAAGGAAAAGAGAGAAACGAACTAAAAGAGGAAAAAATTGATCAACCCCCCAGGGTGGGAAGAATTCCAACTTGGGTTCGAAATCTAAGAAGGGCTAGTTTTAACAAACAATGCAACAAAGCATCTGATGTATCGTAACTCGAAATATTTTTATTTTAGCATTAGATATAGCTGTTGAGAGCGGGCTCCCTTCCTATGTGGAGAATATCCATGCATTATTATTTAAAAGATTTTACATTGAGAAGATAAAATTAATTATGAGGTAGATGATAGTTAAATCTTTTAATATCGTTAAAGATATTTTCTCAATGTATATATAAATGGGGGTGATCCAATAGTTTTGGAATGCGAAGAATTAGGAGAAGATAGTTTAGAAACAAACTTGGGCGATTTGAGATCGACAAGTTTGTTCTTTGATCTTCAATTTTTGCAGAAGATTAGATAAAAGAAGGGTGTAAATCTCTCACTATTTTTTTAGTAAAATCTTCTGGGGTTGAAGACCAAACATCACGTGATATTAGGAGAGAGAATATGTTTTTAGTGACAACTGAGGTTTAGGAGAGAGAATGAGAAAGGAGAAGAAAGAAGATTATGGGTATATTATAACAAATGGTAATTTGATAAAAAGTTTACTAAATATGATATGTTGGTTATATTTTGAAATGACCAACCCCAATAGAAAAATATGGAATATAATACGGGACAACGGGTGCATTTCCTAATCTAGGCCTTAAGATTCGGATTCATATCCATGGGCTAGCTGATCTAATTTTGTCGTTGGAATAAAAATCATATGTTTTTATATTGTGTTAAAGTATATCATTTGCTCAAGATTTATTTCCTTGGTAGCAACCGTTATGGCATGATAATATGTATCATGACAATATATATTGACTTTTTTTGTTGGTCAACTACATTATGTGTTTCTCAAATCCTAATTCAAATTGATAGACCAATCCGATTTATTATATATGGATATGATTATGATTTTCAATCATTCTTTTTATAGATGTTATATAATTTTAACATGAAGATTTCTTTTTATATATAAGTTTACTTATGGTATTATTAAATATCTATAGCATGTTAGTTTATATTTATGATAATAATATCAATCCTAGAAGAATGCGTGTAGTGGTTGTGCAACAGATAATGTATCGTTATAAACTATCATCCAACAGAGGGTAGTATACATGAAGCATTAAATGGAAGGAGAAGTCACTAATTTTTCAGACGATTATGATTTTCATATAAACTCCAGAAAACTTACATATGTTAAGTTCTTAGTTATGGGAATAACTGTAATGATGAACATGAAATGCATAAATGAGAGTAACTTAAATATTTGTGAACTAGAAGTTCATAATATAGGTGATATTTCGTATTCTTTTCGGGTTATGTTGTCTCAAAGATAAAGCATATTGAACCAGTAAGGATAAAGTAATTGTCTCAAATCTAGTAAGGATGAAGTTATCTATATTTAAATCGAGTTCAAGAGAACATATGGGGATATATTCATCATATATATATAATTTGATCATGATGGTACCTTATCATCATTATTGATGCTTCGATTTCATGGTACATGATAACCTGAAGTCTAACATAGCAATCTTATAAATATTAAGACAATCCTTAAATAACACAGTCCAGAAGATTTTATAAGTTATATTTCACATATTAGTTTAAACGTAAGCTCGATCAAAAACATATCATGAGTTCCCTAAGTGCACTTCTACATGGATATGAATCTAGTGCTTTTCATGTGCCTAACATTCTAGTTGTGCCATTTAACTTTATCCACCACCTCTATAGCGATTTGTATTGGAATATGATGTAGACTTGTCATCTTTATGAAATATGGATTCTATGTTTTTGTATGTTCTGAAGAGATTTGAGTGGTATTTATGGTGTTTTTAGACTTTTGAAGTGTTTTTGAGTGTTTTATGCTCATTTAAAGGGTGTTTTCATAGTTTCTTGTGTTTTCAAGTCATTCGTGTTGACTTTATGGTGTTTTTATCCTCTTCATGTGTTTTTGAATGTTTTAAGTTCATTTCATGGCTCTTTTGATCGATTCTAATATTTTTAAGTCATTTGAGGGTTTATCACTTTTCATTTGTTTCTGTGTCTTTTCATGTTAGTTGAGGTTCTTTACACGTGTTTTTATAATTTTTCATTTATTTTTGTGCATTTGTTTTTAGTGTTTTACAGTCATTTCAAGGCTTATTTCATCGTTTCTTTTGTTTTCAAAATATTTGAGGTTATTTTGCGGTGTTTTTAGCCTTTTCACAAATGTTTTTGAGTGTTTTAAGGTCATCTTCTTTTGGAAGATTCTTGTGTTTTCAAGTTATTTAAAGCTGTTTTATGACGTTTTTGAGTGTTCCAAGCTCATTTCAAGGATCTTTTCATAGTTTCTTGAGTTTTCAAGTCATTTGATTTGTTTGTATGGTGTTTTGAGCATCTTCATGTGTTTTTGAATGTTTGAACTTCATTTCATAGCTCTTTTGATCGATTCTTGCATTTTCGAGTCATTTTGAGATTGTTTTATGGTGTTTTTAGCTTTTTTCATTCATTTTTATGCATGTTGATGAGATTTGATTTGATTTTATGGTATTTTAAGCCTTTTATATGTGTTTTTGAGTGTTGTAAAGTCATTTCAAGGCACTTTTTATCGTTTCATCTATTTTCAAGCTATTTAAGATTATTTTGTGGTGTTTTTATCCTTTTCATATGGTTTTCAGTGTTTTAATGTAATTTCAAAGCTCATTTTGTAGTTTTTTTTATGTTTTCATGTTATTTTAGTTTATTTATTAGTGTTTTTAGCCTTTTCATATGGTTTTGAAAATTTTAAAGTCATTTCAAGGTTTTTTAACTTCAGTGTTCTGAAGTTATTCGAGGCTGTTTTATGATGTTTTTATCACTTTTCATTCGTGTTTTGAAGACATTTGAGTGGTATTAATGTTTTCTATTGTTTTTATCCTTTTGAAGTGTTTTTATGTTGGTTTTTGCCTTTTCAAGGGGTTTTGAGTGTTTTAAGCTCATTTAAAGGGTCTTTTCCTAGTTTCTTACGGTTTCAAGTCATTAGAGCAATTTTTATGTTGTTTATAGCCCTTACAAGGGGTTTGAGTGTTTTAAGCTCATTTCAGGAGTCTTTTCATAGTTTTTAGCTTTTTCAAGTGTTTTTGAGTGTTTTAAGCTAATTTGAAGGATGTTTTCATCCTTTTTTACGTTTTCAAGTCATTAGAGTTGTTTTTAGCCTTTTCAAGGGGTTTTGAGTGTTTTAAGCTCACTTCAAGGGTCTTTTCATAATTTTTATCTTGTTTTTAGCCTTTTGAAGTGTTTTTATGTTGTTTTTAGCCTTTCTAAGGGGTTTTGAGTGTTTTAAGCTAATTTGATGGATCTTTTCATACTTTTTTACGTTTTCAAGTCATTAGAGTTGTTTTTATGTTGTTTTTTGCCTTTTCAAGTGTTTTTGAGTGGTTTATGCTCATTTAAAGGGTCTTTTCCTAGTTTCTTATGTTTTGAAGTCATTAGAGTTGTTTTTATGTTGTTTTTAGCCTCTTCAAGGGTTTTGAGTGTTTAAAGCTCATTTGAAGGGTCTTTTCATAGTTTTTATGTTGTTTTTAGATTTTTCAAGTGTTTTTGTGTGTTTTAAGCTCACTTAAAGGGTGTTTTCCTAGTGTCTAACGTTTCCAAGTCATTTGAGTTGTTTTTATGTTGTTCTTAGCCTTTTCAAGGGGTTTTGAGTGTTTTAAGCTCATTTCCAGGGTCTTTTCATAGTTTTTATCTTGTTTTTAGCCTTTTGATGTGTTTTTATGTTGTTTTTAGCCTTTTACAGGGGTTTTGAGTTTTTTAATCTCATTTCAAGGGTTTTTTCATAGTTTTTATGTTTTTTTAGCCTTTTCAAGTATTTTTGAGTGTTTTAAGCTAATTTGAAGGATCTTTTCATACTTTTTTACGTTTCCAAGTCATTTGAGTTGTTTTTATGTTGTTCTTAGCCTTTTCAAGGGGTTTTGAGTGTTTTAAGCTC